>JAZKJV010001219.1:600000-813485 GCA_037367405.1 Ottelia alismoides
CTCGGTGGACTTGGAGCGGCTTTCTTGAAGTCGACGCATCTTAAAGTGCATCAGAGGCCGACAATTCGTGGACCAAGTCGGATGTTGAGACGCCAGAAAGATTTTCATTTTTTTAACTTGTAAGAAAGTGTCTGTATTTACAACAGTTCTCGTTTGAGATCTCGTGCGTGTAAGTCATAATAAAACGTGTCCCCGTGTGCTGTGTGGTTGCTTTACGTAGAGTAGGACTTGCACTTGCAGCTCTTAGAGCTATTTTAGGACCTGTTTGTGCTCGTAAAATTCTAGGACCGCACTTCGCACTTAAAAGACGTACTTAGACTGCAGGAATCAGCCAAATTCAATTCGTTCTTCACTCGCTAATAGAACTGCATGTCTAGGAGCGACTTTTCTCGATTGCATTCATTTAGTGTAAAAATTTGAATTCACTATTGCATCCCACATCTTAGAGAGCTGGAGGCACTGTAAATATTCTTATTCAAGCATTCATCATCGTTTTCTCGATTGCATCGGTTTTTTTCGATTATCTCTTTCTCGGTTTTCTAAACCTAGGATAAAGGAATTGGGACTGGACGATATACATGATTGCTTGTGTGGATTAATATCAGTGACAACTAATCTCTAAAATAGGACTGCTAATTGAATTGAACCAAAAAAATTGATTAAAATTAACCCTTGTTTGCGGGAAATTAACCTCGACCTTGTTTTCAGGCTGAGTGAGGGTACTTGAGTGTGTGTAAACACCTTAAGGCAGAGCCCAAATCCCCGCCTTCCATATCACGTACTGACTTATCCTAGCAAATATCACAAGTTGATATTTTCAGATTCACTGACTAGTACCAAGTAGCCTCCGCCTGTTCATAGGTAGATAGGGGTGAACCAACGGTACTTCACAAGAAGTTGCTAGTAACCCCCCGAGGTGACGTTCCAGCCTTGTCAGCCTCCGCCTGCTTGCAGGTAGATAGGGGCAGGTCTTTGAATCCATCAACTTGGGATAGGAGCGAAGAAAGGAAGGACGCAAGTATCTTAGGCGACATGTTACACAGGGAAGACGCATCCGACTTTAAGCCGACTTCCCTATAGGCCACGTAACCTTTGCTATCTTGTCTGATAAACTCACACTTAAAATCAACCAGATCAATCAGACTCGGTTTCGAGTCCTTCATTGTGTTGAGTGTGAACTCGGGGTTTGCTCTTGCGTTTGTATTTGTGTTTGTGTGTGTGTGTTATCCTGTGTAATTGCACATTTTCTACCTCAACCTACTTACATTCATCATTTCCTCTTCAAGATGTCGGGATATTGGTCCCCATACCCTGAAAACTCTGGTTATTCCTCATCGACCATATACCGATCATCTTCACCTTCTCATTCTTCCATGCATCCTCCGCCACCCACGGGAGACCCATATCTGTGATCGACTCCACCTCAACCCGATTATGAAGTCAGAACTTCGACCGACTTCTCCTCTTCTTCGCATTTCTCACCTACTCCATATTCCAACACTCCGAATGCACTTCCATCTTGGGATGACTATCCATATTCTCGAGAGTTTGCAAGAATCAAAGAATCGAATGAAGAGCAAGCCATTGTTGAGACAGATGATTGGCAAAATTATATGCCCCCACATACTTCATTCTCACCTGAAGTAGGGACTAGACAACAATTTACAAATACACGCCCCGACTTGATCTTAGGGCATAACATGGTCGATCGAACAACCCGAATGGAGAGGTTTGCACATCATGATTTCCCAGACTTGATTGACTTTAGTGATCAAGCTTCCATTAACTAACCTTCATTCGGAGAGCCTATACATTTACAAGATTGGACTCATGAGCTAGACTTACCAGTCCCCCGTTCATTGACTCCATTACATGAGGCTCCGACCAATATTTTCCATTTGGATGGTCTATACTCGACCTAGCATTACATGCCAGAGTCTAGGTATGCTGAGTATGAGACCCCAATATCTCAACAATATCCTCCAATTGAGCAGAACTCTCCCATGATTTGTCATGAGATTTTTTTGGAGGATGACATTTCTCGACTTATCGCGAAAAATGAAACATTAGGTAACAAGTTGAGAGATGTCATGGAAATATTGCACTCAGTTTTTGCCAGCTTGGGAATGAAAGTGGAAAAGGACATGAGTAGTTTTGAGGTTGAAAACAGAGTGAACATTTGGGAACCCACATATCATGTACAACTGGAGTCCATTCTATCTCCATCTTCTACTAACCCCTTGCCTTCCAATCCAGAGTCTGATCATTCATTCACTAAAAACACCAAAAAAATTGAAAAACCAAAAAATTACATAAAAATTGAAAATGACTTAAAAAAATTGGATCCTACCCTAAGGGAAGTACTCTATGAAGAACTGATTTTTAATATTCTCTTAATAAAGGCCATAGATCACTTTCCCGACCTCAAACGATTTGTGAGAAGTAAATTGATGCCCAAGAGGTCGGGCAATAAGAGGACAAGGACTGAAAGACACATAGTGTCTATGGCCACCTCCTTGGTGATGGGGAGAAAGACCAAAAGCCGCAGAGTGAAGCGGTTGCCCTGAGTTGAGTGTGAAATCAAAGACACCATCTTTACCCATGCAAGAATAGATGGTGACTCACCGATAAATATCCTCCCGACCTCTGTGTTTGACAAGCTCAAACTCAAGCCACTTAGGAAGTTGAGAGAGATCGTTCAGCTGGTTGATCGATCCATCAAACTATCGAGAAGAAACATTTCAGTCATTGTTACTTTCCAAGGTGTTCTACTCCAGGTGGATTTCACGATCATTGACATAGAGCACCGAGGAGAGTTTACCCAGTCTCCGATTATTCTCGGGAAGCCGTTCTTAGCCTTGGCTAAGGTGACTATAGATTGCGAGACTCGGGAGATCGATTTTTCAGCATTGGGAGCGCTTGGACCTCACCCACTCTTTGATACACTTTACTTCGAGGTGACCCGCACATCCGCTGACAGTTGTGACCATCGAGAGGTAGATGAGTCCTACCTCTCTGATACACCTGAGAGACTAACTGTCCAGACGACCGTTGGTTCAGAGACTCCCCACACCTCCACTTCATCAACTGCTTACACCACCACCATGACAACTTCTAAGGAGGACTCACGACCAGAAGCTACCATTGAGTCGGACACAAGCTTTGTGGATTGCCTTGATCATTTCGATGATCCGACACAAGAGCCTAATAATGCCAAGCCAACTGAGATCACTAGCACTTTCTCGAGACGCGTGCTGACTCTTCAGTAATATTCTAATCTATATGGTGACTCATCTGTGAGGAACCCATGGTCAACACCGCACCACATCCCGAACCTTCAAAGGAAACAACCAAGACTAAATTGACTTCACATCAAAACATGGTTGCTCTCTCTTCTAGTCGGCTATCTAGTGAGAGGAAGTCGAGAATTGATTCCTCGAGTTGTTCCCCTGAACCTCTCAAGGTGCGTCGCTCTCATCTCCCTCTCAATGATTCAGGTTCTAGAAAACCGACCAAGAAAATTTCCTTCAACATTCTGGAGAAGGAAGTTTTAGAGGAATCCTCATCGGGTCTGGATAAGGTGATTTATACGAGTGAGCTCAGTTCGGCTGTTCTCAAGCCTTATCTAAGCAATCAGCCGTGTATCGACCATTGGACGATCCCTTCACCGCACTACTATTCCTCTGAGGATGATTCTGACAGCGACACACTTGTATATTACCCACCTCCTCGCTCCCGCAAGAAGGTTCGTCACAAACTTTCTTGATCCCTGTATATTCTCAATCCTCCTTGTATATATTTTCTTTCCCTCCCTCCCCAGTGATTCAAATCACTCGCCCATACTCCATATCATTTCATTTTATGGCTATACTTAGGATGATCAGATCCTAAGTATGGGGGGGGGAGTGACCCGAGTCTCTTCACCATTCGTTGTATATTCTCTAGATCTCATCGGTTCTCACACTCACTCCTGTCCTATACTTAGGCTGACCAGAGCCTAAGTATAGGGGGGACCGATGCCCGCCGTGTATATACTCCTCCATTTCTCCTCTTAACCTCACCCACCCCATTTTTGATCTTCTTCTACACTTAGGCTGCCAGAGCCTATGTATAGGGGGGCGGAGCGACTTCTATACTTTTTTTGTTATTTTAGCTTTCCTATGCTTAGCACGAGCTATGTCTTTTTCCTCGCTTTTCGTGCTCTGAGGACATAACACATGCTAAGTATAGGGGGGCGTGTATATATTGCATATATACTTTACCCACAACTCTTACTTTTACGTATTTTCGCTTATTTTTGTATATATTTTGCAATAATTACGGGTGGGTAAAATTGAATTTTTTACTTGTTGTATAATACTTGTAAAACTTTTGTAAAAATTGGAAAAAAAATAATTAAAATATATGTATACTTGTATATTGTATAACTCTTGTATAATTTGTATAACACTCTTGTAAATTGTTGTAACATAAGGATGTATACCAATTTTTAAAAAAAACAAAAAAATAAAAACAAAAACAAAAACAAAAAATAGGCTTCTTATTTACTCTTGCACATCATCTCTGCATCTTAAAAAAAGAGAGTTTTGCATTTTCATTCATCTACATAGCATGTCATCTACATCTCATCTGCATATTTTGCATATGCAAGGTGAAAAGCTAGTGGGTTCTGAACCAAGTTATGAGTAGATTTTGAGGAAGGACTTGATTTTACCTTAATCCACCTAATTTCAGAGGAACCTTATAGGATCTGGAGTTAAGATTTCTCAGGTCAAGGGACTTAATTCTTTGAGTCCGCAAGTCTATGTTCACATGTCATCTTGATTAGTCTAAATAGAATATCTCGTGCACACGCATGATTCTTATAGACAATGACCTAACTTGGACAAGCACTATGCACGTAGCTCTTCATTGATGAGGTGGTGAGGCGATATAATCCTTTAGCTTGGAGTAGCACACGGGTGGAAACATCCGTCCTCCTCTAGGGAGGGTAGTGCATCTCAACCTAGTCTGGTAGTGTTGACGTCTAAAGACGGGACACTGTGGGTAGCAATAATGCTTCAAAAGAGGGATAGTCTACTAGCTCAAGAGGAAAAACTCCTGATGTACATGCTGCACCTTGTATATAGTTCAAAAAAAGGAAGAAGAAAAAAAAGAAAAAAAATGCAAAAACTCCAAAAAAATCAGACAGGTGCAAGTGAAAATAAAATACCTGTCGGAGCATGTATATTAGCAATGCATCTAGATGACTTGGCTACACTGGTCAGGCATCCCGAGATAGGTGGCTACAATGGCTACCGTCCATTCTTTTCTCTACCCCCTCCTCTTGAGCTGGTCGCACTTGAACTTAGAGGGGAATACCCCGCTCCTCGAGGAAAGAGTTACTGGACCGGGTAATTAGAGTTACCTTGTTAGAGGAGGCTGTTTCTGAGCCATTTCTGATGTGGAGAGCTATTTTACACTTACACAGTACAAGTAAGAATCATAATCATCAGAAATTTGCATTTGAGGATTTGTTCTGACCTGACTATTAAGGAGTCTTGAATAGAAGACTTGTGGAACTTGAAGTCTGTTAGGTCTTAAATTCAGATCCCAATAAGGTTCCGCCACACAATTAATCCAAAGGTCGAGTCAAGCTCCATTTTCAACTTTTGTTCATGACCTCGGTATGGAACCTAATCTCATTTCATTGTTGCATTTCATTTTAGTTGCTCGGGGACGAGCAAGGTTTAAGTATAGGGGGTTGATGAATCTGTGATTCATCACTCTAAAAGTTGAAAATAGAGCTTTGTTCCCGAGTTGATAGCAACATATTTCCCCTTATCTTGCATAATTAGCATTCATGCATGCAAGCATAATATCTGCATTTTAGCATTCCTATTTGCATTAAATAAGAAGCCAATTCACTTATAAATATTCACCTGTATATTAGCTAAAATACCCTTTATGTATATATTTTATACAACTCCAAATCCAATAAAACCAACTCCATAATGTATATATTACTAACACTAATTAAAGAAAAATATCAAAAAATACTAACTTGTAAAATTGACTAATAAAACCCCAATCCAAGTTTAAAACCAGGAACCTTGAAATGCACATATCTCTCTCACACAGTGTCCGATTTAAGTCTACTCACTTTTAAAGTAATACACATTCAGAGACCTTCAAAACAAAACCAATTTCATTAAAATCGGAGCTCGTATGCAAAACTTGGGTTTTGGGCCCCTTTTGTATATTGTACATATTAACCAAAATACCCTTGCATTTTACCCTTTTATTTTCTTAATTATTAAAAATACAAAAAATTAGATTAAGTTTTAAATATTCCTTTCATATTTTTTCTAACTTTATTTTGATTTTTCTCTCTTTTAAAAATGATAAAAAAATCACAAAAGATAAAATGCGGTATTTTATATCTATAAGGTACCATCCAAAAATTCATTTTACATAGATGCTTTCCTTTGATTTTTTGCCCTTCACAAAAGTTGTAGATCTCGTCGAGACGAGCAACTTTCGTGTTGAGCACTTTTTTATTTAACCCATTTTGTTATTTCTTTTCGATTTTTCTTTACATTTATTTTTGAATTTTCTAGGAGCGACATGTGGCAGCTCCTGGAGCCGCCACATGTCACCCCATTTTTTATTTATTTTCGGATTTATTTTATTATTTTCAGATTTATTATTATTATTCTATTATAACTATTTTAAATATTTTTAGTAGCCTACTATATTATTTTATTAATTATTTATTTTATCCCCCTTTTACCTCTCCCCCTTACTTGTCTTCCACTCCAAGCCAATAACTCACCACTTCCTCCACCATCCCTCCATCTTCTCCACCTCTTTTCTAACCCCCTCCTCTTTATATTCTCATCCCCTCCTCCATTTCCCATCATCCGCCTTTTTCGAGAGAAGTGAGGTCGAGCCTCTTTAACCTTCAGGTGACAGCTGTAGGAGACGAGCTGAGCGACGACAACCTCAAGGGAGATCCGCAGTTAATCTCCGTGTAGTGAGCTGCCAGCCAAGCTCATAGATCTTCTCCGATTTTTGATCGCCAAATCAGATCGAGGCCACGACGACAAGAGCCACACATCGCAGCTCCACCTTCGACGACCACACATGTATATTTTCCTATCTTATCTTTTCACTTTTTTATCTGACAAAATTTTCCCCTATTGTTCACCATCATTATCACATTAATCATCATCACAACCATTATTTTCATCACCATCAAATACATCACCACCTCATAATCATTTTTTTATTTTATTCTTACATCATTGTCATCATACACCACAAATACCACCTATTCATTTCATTTCTTAATTTCCTGTTAAAAAATTTACAAAAAAAATTATTACAAAAAAACAAAAAAAACAAGCAGACACCAGGCTTCCGCCCCTGGCCGCCTGCCGTCAGCCCCCAGCGACGACCCATCGCTGACGCCACCACTCTGCCGGGTCACACGCCCGGCCATCCAACCGCCGACGCGCCGTGCACGCGGCACCCCAGCAGCCTCCGCGCGCCACAGCGGCGTCTGCCTCCAGCGCCAGCGCCGACCGCCCCTACAGGCCGCCTTCGTCCTCCCGCCCCTGGGCACCTCCAAGAATGGCTACGCCTCCTCCTCCCGCGACCATGCATCACGCGGCCCCGTTCGTCGTGAGCCCAAGCCTTGGCTGCTCGCAAACCGCAACCTGCTTCGAGTTCGTGTTGCGGTCGCCCGCAGCTGCGAATCGCCCCGAGCTTTGCCGCCCCATCCGTGTAGCGTCATCCCCTCAGCGTCCACCCGCGGCTGCGAGCCTCCCTCCACCGACTCCCTCACGTCGCCGTGCCGCCCGCGACGGCCGTCGCCACCTCGCGGCTTCTTGCGAGCCCTAGCTGCCCCCGCGCCTTGCGGGAGAAGTTACCAAAGGTCCATTTTATTATTTTATTTTATTTTTATATCATGAAAGTTGTACTTTTCTTCCTGCAACTTTTTGTAATCACAAAAGTGCCCTTAGGCACAGTTTGAGTTGATTTGTTTCATTTCTGTATTGCATTGACAACCCTGGCTTTGAGCGTTAATTTGGAAGTCATTTTTGCATCATTTTTTATCAGAAAAATAGTATTTTGTAGAGTAACTAATTCTTTTTCTTCTGATTATTTATTTACATTTTTGTTGAGTATCGTATTATTTATTAAAAATTAGAGATTGAAAATCAGTCATATTTTGCCCATTTAAGCTCTGAAATTTGCACAGAAATATTACTTGCTCCAAAAATTGTGAAAAATTTATATATGATGCCTCTACTTGTGTTTTAAATATTATCCAAGTTTCATCAAAATTGGAGTTGTTATTTGCATAAAATAAATTCTAGGGTGATTTTTGTAATTGTTTTTTAATTAAATCCACGAATAAGTTTTTTGAGAAATCTCAACTCTCCTGGATACTTATTAAAATTTCTATTTGAGATAATTCATTCTCTAGATAATTTTATTTTGTAGATTTATTAGGAATTAAATACCCATAATCGCTCTATTTTCAGTAAAAAATTCTTAAAAAATCATAAAGTGTCAGAAAATTTTAAAAAAATGAGTCTAGCTTTATTTCATCATGTTTAACTTCTAGTAAATTTTTCATAATTTTTGCTGTCATTTGCATGAAAAATTGCGTAAAACCCTTAAAAAATGTGTATTTTTCATTTGTGCATTTTGAACCCAAAAATTCTAAAAAATATATTTTGCATTAATTATTGAATTAGGTTTACAGAAAAAATATAATTTAGTCAATTTGGACTAATTTCAGATTAAAATTATTTTTGACTAAGTTGTTTATTTTCTTAATAACCTAGTTCATTCGCATCAGTGCATCTGCATTTTTAATTGCATAAAAAATTAAAAAATCCCATCTGCATTTTTAATTGCATAAAAAATTTAAAAAATCCCACTTGGAAAACCGTAATCTAATCCCTCTAACTTGATCCCGAGTTGTTCCTTTGCCTCCTTGAGTCGACCCTCAGGCTTGCCTAGGCTAAACAAACATAAAAATGCGCATTAATTCATTCGACAATTCATCGATTTGTGCGGTTATTTTTTTATCGATCTGGATTTACCCGACTGCAATGAAATCGTCAATCCGACAACATTAAAAGGGTAGATCTGCGATTTATAAGGATGGCAGAGAGTCGAAACACGACGGAGTGCTCCAGCCACATGGCTGGAACATGATCCTTATGCCTCCTCGTTCTCTCCCAGCTGTGGATATTGAAACTCTGTCACCGCCTCGACTCTAGAGATTATCCTTAAGCGAAGAAAAGCTAGAAGAAACAAACAAACTCGTGACAGAGGTAGATAGGGCCATTTATAAGGATGGCTCTGGTGAGATTTGAAATTCAAAATGAGAGCAAATCGTGGAGTGATTGGTGGATCCCGAGGTGCTGGTGAGTGAGAGGATTGAATGGGAGAAAATAATGGAGAAGGGAACGGTAGAACGTGAGATGAGAAAAAGTTAGGAAGGGCTCAGCCAGTTGTCCTGGTCAACAAATCTTGACTGTCTAATCAGAGGGCACGCAAGATAATGCCAAATCGAAATTGAATTTAAAAAAATAAATAATGTAAATAGAAAATGTTAAGAATAAATTAAAGTTAATTTTAGTGATTTTTAATTAATTAAGTAATGTATATAAAAGGGTTACAATAAATATAAGGGATTTTTACTCGACAGACCCTATAATCTTTGCCAATTGCCTCCATGACCTATGAAATAACATAATTCTCCCCTCGACCCCGTAAACTTGTCAACTCTTACCCTATGAACCTTGTGGTTACTCTGTTTGAAGCTCGCGAGGGTTCTTGGGGTAATTTATAAGGTCGATAGGGTAATTACGTTATGCAAAAGGTCGTGGAGGTGATTGACAAAGTTTATAGGGTCTGTTGGGTAAAAATCCCTAAATATAAATGGTTATTTATAAGTATGTACCTATATATACAAGATCTTGATTTTTAATTAATTATTTATACATATATATACATAAATTAATATTTTATTTATTTACAATATTTTACAAGGGTTTTAATGGTGTTTTTATTTGATTTTTAAGAATTAATTTATTATGTTAGTTAAATATTCATAAGTACAATATATACATGGCAATACATACACAATATATACATGATTTTATTTTTGTTGTTATTTGATTTTGTGATTTTTATTTGTATTTTATATGAGTTAAATGTAATATTCATAATAAAAAATAAAATATTCACAAATATGCGCAAGAAAATAAATAAATAAATAATATACATAGTGTATATAGGTATAATATACAATAGTACCCAAATTGGCCACATTTCACACCTTAACTCCGATTTTCATGAAATCGCTCCATTTTAAAGATAATTTAATTTGGAGTACAATGAAAGTGAGTTTGATGAATTTGGAGTTCGAGTGGAGCAGATATTGATCTTGAAAGTTGAGCTATGTGGCTTTTTGAGAGTGATGTAATTTACACAATATTCAAAGATTTTTATTGCAGTTATTTTTATTGTTTATAAAAGAATTTTATTCATAGTTTTCAAGAGGAAACCATTTTTTTACAAATAATTTAGTGATGAATAAACTAATGAAAAATTGTGTATTATAGACAATATTGTACATGCGACGAATAGATACATGTGACAATGAATTTTCTGGATTTTAGGTAATTAGGTCGTATCTCCCCTACTTTATTCCTTGTCGATTAGGTCAAGACTTGACCTTCTCTCGAGGTCTGATTCAGCATGTATCTATTGCATATATATAATCTTTTATTTTCTTTATTTTTCTTTATTTCTTTCTTTATTTATTTTAGTTTAAGATAGTGATAAATATACAATATTTACACAAGAATCAGTCAGTAAAAGATTGAATTTAGTGATATTTACTGGTGTTTTATAAGGTATGTAAGTTAAAATAAATGACTAAAGATGATGAAATGTAGATTCATCACCCCATATGCTTTACCTTTACTAGTCCCTTAGCAAACACTTATTTAAAAGAATAAGTGGATAAAATAAACAGAAAATAATAAAGGAAAAATACAGAACTTAAAATAATATCGAGTATTAAACTTATCTTCATAAAATTGTAGTATGGAGCTCGGTCACACCTTTGTATTATTAATGTCACGGAACCTTATTGGAAAATGGATTTAAAACCTAACAACCCTCAAGTTACACAAGACTTTTATTCAAGTCGCCTCAACAACCAGGTCAGAACAAGTCTACATACAAAAATTCTTATGACTATGAATCTTTACTTACATGGTGTAAGTGAAGTATAACTCCTCACCTCAAAAGTGGCAAAGAAACAACCTCCCTCAACAAGGTAACTCTAGTCCCCCGGTCTAGCAACTCTTTCCCCGAGGAGCGAGGTATTACCTTCTACGTTCAAGTGCAACCACCTAAAGAAGATGGGGAAATAAGAGAATGGACGGTATCTAGTGTAGCTACCTATCCTTGGATGCATGACCAGTGTAGTCGAGTCATCCAACTGCAAGCTCCCATGAGATGAGACAATAAATCACATAAGCTTTGCTTATAAAAATATATATACTCCGGTAGGCATTTTGGAATTTTGCATTTTTTAATATATACAACATGTGAAGCATGCACGTAAGGAGCTTTTCTTCTTGAACCAGCAGACTATACCTCTTTTGAAGCATTATTGCAATCCACAACATCACGTAGTTAGACCTCGATGTTACTAGACCATGTTGAGATGCACTACCCTGCCTAGTTGTTAAACACCCGTGCGCTACCCCAAGCTAAAGGATTCTACCCCCTCACCACCTCATCCATGAAGCGCTACGTGTAGAGTGTTTGTCCAAGTTAAACCATTGTCTAGAAGAATCATGCATGTGTCGTGAAATATTCTACTTAGACTGATCAAGATGACATGTGAACACAGTCTTGTGGACTCAAAGAATTAAGTTGCTAGGACTTGAAAAGTCTCAACTGCAGTTCCTATAAGGTTCCTTTGAAATTAAGTGGATTAAGGTCATACCCAAGCTCTATTCTTTAATTTTATTCCAGACTAGTTTAAACGTCAATAATATTCTAAAAATGCACATGCAAATGCAAGAAGTACAAAACACACATTTTTTTGAAAGAAATAAAAGAAAAATCTTTTTGAAAAAGTTTCAAAGGGTTTTGCAAATTTTTATCAATTTTAAGTATTTTTTAAAATAGAGAAAAAGGGTTAGTAAACTGAATATATACAAGTATATACAAGGATTATAATTTTATACACGATTTTACAAGAGGATTTATACACAAGTTTTAGATACAATTTTTTATAAAAGAATTTTATATAAATAAAGAATTTTATTTACAGGAGGGGAGATGATAAAGTTTGTATAAACACATGGATTTTACGAATATATGTACATCCCATAATTTATATCCCATGCGACAAAATAATTTTATAAGCATTTTTACAAATCATTTTTCAAAACATTTTTAATAAATAATAATAGCTATATTATTAATACAAGTACGAGTTATGGATAAAGTATTAATACAATATATATATATATATATTAATATATATGACACCCCTATACTTAGCTCGAACTATGTCCTCATAGTGACCAAAGAGATATAAAGGAAGGCATAACTCGTGCTAAGTATAGAAAAGTGAAAAAATCCTATACATCAATGACAAAAAGAAAAAAATGAAATGAATAGAAGTCGGTGATCCACCCTATACTTAGGATCAAATAATCCCAAGTATAGAAGACTATACAAACTGGATAAACAAGGAAGAAAATGAACATACTCAACGACTCGAGTTGTCCTCCCCTATACTTAGGGTGAAAGATCCCTAAGTATAGAAAAAGAATATCAACAAGTTGAAGGACAAGCAAGAGATCATAAGAAATAAAAGAAAATACGAAAAAAGACGGTATGAACAACATCACTCCCCATATACTTAGGGTAAGGGATCCCAAAGTATGCGAAACGACATTAGTGATGAAATAGAATGAATATGAACAACTCGAATCATTCTCCCCCCCATACTTAGGATAAAGAACATCCTAAGTATACCATATACACATGGAAAAGAGGTGAATGATAAAATAGAAGAAGGAACAAATCAAATTGAAATTTATATTTATAAAGTAGATATGAGATGCCTCTCAACAAGCGCTAGAGTTTACGTCCCTAGCTGGGTGCAAAGGCTAGGACAACAAAGTATCGAGGTTCAGGACGACATCTGTAATGCAAATGCCATGCTGTCGCTGTCGTCTCTATGTGAGAACAACAACAAGGCCAACACTGTAAATAATGACACCCAGATAAGCAATCAGGCGGGTGTCTGCTACCGGATAAATAAAGGTGCAAATAAAATCAAGCATCGGTAGCACAAAAGAAATCTTCGGCTTAGGGTTAGAATGGAGTGAAATAGTGGAGCCGAAGACATAGAACATGGAGAAAGAATGATTAATCAAGGAATCCTCCACGTTAATCACCGTCCCAGGAAGATATGGAAAATCAAGATCACGAGAATCACTGATATCTAATGCACATAATGTAGAGAAGTCAGATAAATAATCGAATATCTCATAGATCGGGTCATCCTCACGAGGGTCATTGAGGAGAGACAACTCAAACTCAAAAGAAAAATCAGAAGACTCAGTTTGGTGATCCGATAGATTGGATTCACATTCTGGAAATGAAACCAAGTACAATGAACATACCACCCGCAAATAACCCTCGGGGAGGTGGGAAAAATCATGCTGGTTCGAGGGAGAGAATGAACGATCCAATTTGAATAATGGATTCTCTCTCGAAGTCAAAGAAAAACCGTCCAATGGATCAAAAATATAAGGCTCAAAGAAATCTAGGTCAAGATCAAAGAGATCATTGACCTGCCAGTGTGCAGGGATCTGAGCTCGGAAAATGTTGGATAGTATCTAGCCTTCAGAGTGAAGGGCAGGAGGGAGGGAAAACATGATTGATTTTTTTAGTGATTGCTAATGATCTCGAGAAGATGAACGCAACAGACTCAACACCACACACATACAAACACAATGCAACCCCAGATTCACCTACTCAGCTCGATGATGACCGTTAAAGATCGGTCTTTTAATCGTTTCAATTTTAGAGTTAGGTGATAAATTCAATCTTTTAGAAAAGAGTTAGCGAGCTATTAGTACTAGTCCTAAAGATTGGCCTGAATTCTTACAGCTAGTTGCATCCACTTTCAGCCAGTATGGATGTAAGTACAGACCGTAGAACGACTACCTATGTTACTTAAGGAAGGTGCCTTACATAGTGTCCTTTAAACCACCCACTCTACTAAGGGAAATACAGATCGCAAAATGACTACCCATGTTCCCTCAATGAGAAGTAGCTAGTCGTTTTTACAGAATCAATAGTCTGAATGAAAATCTGGAGCTTGGCTCTCTCTTAGTGTGCGTCTCTCACCCACTCCATTCTACAAACAATGAGAGGGTTACTCTCCCAAAACAATGATGATTGTCCTTACATTTAGTTTCAGGGTTGAGTTTTCTTTAGCAGTCCTGGTTTTATAGAATTGTCACTTTTTTTGGATCTTTTTCAATAATATCGACTACCGAATTTCCAATTTACTTTTTAGTTTATATGAGTGAAAATAAGGAAGGAAGTCAGAAAAGGTAATGCACGATGAAATTCAATGATGTATGCAGGAGATAAGAGATGCGTACCTTATCATCAACACTCTACATGCAGGGAGACCCACGCAAAATTTAAACACAGAAAATAAAACTAACCTAAATGATGCACAAGAAACATCCTAGCAATAACTTCTATTAGCGGGCAAGAACAAACTAATTTGACTAAGTCCAAATTACACTCTACTCTATAGGTGTAAAAATTCTTATTTAGGGGCTTTAACCTAGTTAATTACCTGTCTCAAGCAAGATAATAAAACCTATCACTAAGGGCTCAAGCACATAAAACTACGAGAAAATAAAGAAAAAGAAGGCGATGAAAACAAAACCGATGAGGTCCCCCAAGTGCACCGGTACTTGGCAAAGCAAACCCCACACACACAAGGTATGTAGTATCCTTTTACAAGAATTTTGAATGTATAAAATGCTAAAACTAAATCAAAAACTATCTATGCAAAATGCTCCAAATGATTAATCTCCTCTAAATCTTCTTCTCCTCCTCCCATGCTCTCCCGCGGTTCGGTGAAGAATCAAGCCTCCTATGCTTCGCTTGGGTGCACCGGCGCTCCTAAGCAGGGACGAAGCCAGAACATTTTTGAGAAGGGGGTACAATGTTTAAAAAATATCTATCAATTATGATGTGGTCATATTCATTACGAAAAAGGGAGTATGCTATTGAATTGTATGTCGCTTATGTGTTCATCACCTTCTTAGACATTTATCTGTAGTGGGATGGGTGAGTGCAAGTGGCTCTGTCGTTGGAACACGTGCAAGTTAAAGTTTCAAGATAAATGAGTGGCTAGGAGGTGATGAACACATAAGTTATATACAGATGAGTTGGATACTCCCCCGCCTCTATTCATTATATAACAATAGTTGTGAAAGATAAATTATATCATCTATAGTTTTCATGTAAATAATAGTTTATTTTAAACTTATTTTTTAATCAATTGTATATTTTTATTCTATTTTACATAAATTGTTATCATATATGTTCCACACTATCGAGATTTTTTATGAATGATATTTATAGAAATTTTAAAAATTAGACATATTCTAATATTTTCAATTTTTTCAATTTACTCTTTGGATTTTGATTAATTATAATATAAACTACTCCTGTTCTAAATTTGTATCAAATAGAAATATATAAAAATACATGATTTTATACTTTTTATTACCAACAACTAGAAATATTAATATATCAACGAAGAAAAATACACCGATCAAGAATATCCGTACGTTTGACCACTTACTTGATAATAAATAGGACCAATGATTAATATATGAGACTTGGCAATAATTGTTTTTTAGAAACTTTAACTTTTTGAGATCGAGAAGTAAACCTCGTATCTATATAAGTAATAATGAGATTGGATGAAAAATCAATCTCTTCTATAGGTTGATCCTAAAAAATAGATATTCAAAAAGATGGATTGGTAGAGATCCATTATAAGTTGATCGGTTTAAGAAATTATCTAAGCAGGTTGATCCAACGTAAAATCTACTATTGTTAGGTAGAAATTTTATGTTAAAAGATATCTTATCTACCGGTAAAGATTATTGACTTCCCCCCTAAAGAAACGAAGGAGGTGCATGTATAAGTTTTACCCTCAAAAAATCCAAAAGGGGTTTATACTTAAGAAATATTATGATTATTTTTCCTTCAAAAAACCATAGAGAATAGTTAAATATATATTATGTAATCTAAAAAATTGGGGGGGGGGGAGGGCATGTTCCCCTCCTTGCCCCCCTCTAAATCCGTCCTTGCTCCTCAGAATGCTGCCCTCGCTCGTAAGGCCCTCGCAAGAAAGAGGAAACATAAGAATGTATAAGAGACAATGTTATATAAAGAATATGAGCAAAATAAATGGAAATAAATACAATGAGTATGGATAATGAAATGAATGGATGAAAATATGGACAAAAATAAGAGAAAGAAAAACAAGTATAAACAACCAAGAATAGTAGGTCAAAAGAAAAACCTAACTATCCTCACTGTGCCTCCTCGGCAGCGATGCCAATTGTTGAGCATGGAGATTCCAGGTTTTATTTAAATGAATTATTCACAAATGAATTGTGGTCGTCACAACCCAAAGAATCGTCAAAATTTTATTCAATACTCAAAATAAATAGAGAAAATGTAGCAAGCGAACTTTGCTATTTAATTTACCTATATAGATAACATGATTGAACTCATGGAGGCTACAAAATCCCAAGGGTTAATTGATTAATTGAAAAGTCAATGAAAAGAATAAAGGAATCTCTATGCATACTATGGTTGGTTTGTGTATTTTTGAATTTTGTATTTTTATGGGCTTTTAATTTATATATTTTCATTTGGCTTTCTATTTTTTTTATTTTTTATTTTTGCAAAAGGTTTTTTTTAAAAACAATGAATATTTAAAGAAAAACTAAAGCACACACTCAACCAATCTTTTTGTATTGTTCAAATATATCAAAAATAGTCAGATAATTAATCTAAAATTATTTTTGGGTTTTTTAATATTTTTTAATGTTTTTGTTATTTTTTCAAAATTTTTCACAATTTTAAAGACTTTAAATAAATAAAAAATATAGAATAAAATAAATATAAAATAAAATGGATGTTTTTGGATTTTTAAAATAACAAACAAAAATGGATGAAATCTATACATCGTGAAAGGGAATTTTTTTTATTTTCTAGAGAGGGGTTTTATGATTTTTTTGGATTTTTAAATTAGTTTTTATGAATTTTTATACTTTTGAGAGTTTTATGATTTTTATGGTTTTTATGAGGAATAAATTTTCCAAATTTATATTGAAATTAAAATAAATCAAAATAAGCAAGCATGATTTTTTTAGAATTTTGGTGCAATTTTTATAGTTTTTATTGATTTTCGAATGAAAATGGGGACTTTTAGGATTGTTTTTTAATTTCTAAAATATAATAAAAATAATGAAAATGAAAAATTCAAATTATAGATGCAAGATGGATGTAACAAGAATCTATCAGAATTTTTGTAGAATTTTCTAAGGTGTATTAATAATTTTTATTTGATTTTTAATATGCAAATTAAATGTGGACACACAGGGACCTAAATGAAAATATTTAAAGTTTATGGCCTAAATGATAACAAATAAATAAACTACTGGTAGTGTTGTGTAAACTTCCCAAAAAAACACGTGCCAATGCACGTGCGCCCTGCTGGACAGGACCAATATGCAAATAACTTACTTTCAAGGTCCAAACATTAACTCAAAACAATAGACCAATTATTACAAATAACCCAAAAAGTTACGCGATACACACGCTTTACAGTTTAAGCATGATTGATGTGCAAATAAATTAAACTATGGGGAATGAAGTGCAAATGCCCAATTATAGAAGAAATGAGACGTGCCCACACATGGACTTATTCGAAAATGAAATAAAGGCATGGGGCTGGATGCAAATGTACCCTTAATTGATGTGGATTGATCTATGGCCACGATTCACCTTAAGGATGATTCAAAGGCTGGAAAGGAATGCTGCTTGAATGGCTTGATCTGATCTGGAAGTGGAATCCGCGGTCGACTTTTAGGGCTCAATGGACGGCTAGGATCTAAACAGGTACTCCGTTCTTGATCGTGCGACTACAAGGTCTTCTGGAAGAACTGGGAAGCAAGTCTTCCCTTGCAAAGTTTGATCGACTGCATATCTCTCGTTTTACACCAGATCTCTCCTGAATGGCCGAGCACACTCCTGCTAACTATCCCCGTTGAGTGATGGAGGAATTGTAGATCCAAGATGTCTGCATGAGGATTTGGAGGTTGAAATGCCAGAACTTGCAGGCGGTCCTCCTCTCCTCGATCAGTTGTTGCCGTTGCTGCATTCGTTGAACCTTCAATAGAAAGCCTATGCTTGGAGGAACTTCCGGCCGAAGAATTAGGTCAAGAACAATAAAGAAGGTGGATGGATGGGGGTCTCCGACGAATTGTGGTCGGAGGGGAGATCGGACTTCAGATCTGTGAGGATCTGAAGGAGGGCAGATGGTGGAAGGGATGGAGAAGGTCAGGGCAAAGATGTTGGGATGGTCAGAAGTTGGTGAAAGTGGTCAGAACCCCTCCAATCTGGAGATCAGAGGTTGAAGATGATCAGACAATTTACACGATAATAGGAACTAAAATGTAGAATTAAAAATCCAGAATAAAATATAAGCTATCTAATGGTACCTACAGGTGGAATGGGAGTGGAGTTTGTCCTCAATCTGCTGCGGCTGGTGAAGAGTCGAAACACAACGGAGAGCTCCGGCTGCATGGCTGGAACATGATCCTCATGCCTCCTCACGCTCTCCCAACTGCGGAGATTGAAGCTATGTCACCGCCTCAACTCCAGAGATCATCCTTCGACGATGAAAATCTAGAAGAAAGGAAAAATCTCTCGGCAGAGGTAGATGGGGTTATTTATAGGGAAGGCTCTAGCGAGATTTGAAATTCAAATTGAGAGCAAATCACGGAGTGATTGGTGGATCCGAGGTGCTATGATGAGTGAGAGGATTGAATGAGCGAAAATAATGGAGAAGGGAGCGAGTGACGTTAGTGAATAGGACGCACAGGAAAAAGGGGTGAAGGAATGGCAGAATGCAAGATGAGCAGAAGTTAGGCAAGGGTCAACCAGTTGTCCTGGGTCAACAAACCTTAGTTGGCCAATCAGAGGGTGTGCGGGATAATGCCAAAATAGGCTAAATGATAAAACATTAAAAAAGTAAAATAATTGAATTAAAATTGAAAATGAATTTAAAAAAAATAAATAATGTAAATAAAAATGTTAAGAATAAATTAAAGTTAATTTTAATGATTTTTAATTAATTAAGTAATGTATATACAAGGGTTACAATAAATACAAAGCGTTATTTACAAGTATGTATACCTATATATACAAGATCTTGATTTTTAATTAATTATTTATACACGTATATACATAAGTTAATATTTTATTTATTTACAATATTTTACAAGGGTTTTAATGGTGTTTTTATTTGATTTTTAAGAATTAATTTTTTAGGTTAATTAAATATGCATAAGTACAATATATACATGGCGATATATACAATATATACATGATTTTATTTTTGTTGTTTTTTGATTTTGTGATTTTTGTTTATACTTTGTATGACTTAAATACAATATTCACAATAAAAAATACAATATTCACAAATATGAACAAGAAAATAAATACATAAATAATATACATAGTGTATATAGGCATAATATACAATAGCACCCCAATTGGTCACATTTCACACCTTAACTCTGATTTTCATGAAATCACCTTCATTTTAAAGATAATTTAATTTGGAGTACAATGAAAGGAGTTTGATGAATTTGGAGTTCGAGTGGAGCAGATATTGATCTTGAAAGTTGAGCTATGTAGCTTTTGAGAGTGATGTAATTTACACAATATTCAAAGATTTTTATTGCAGTTATTTTTATTGTTTATAAAAGAATTTTATTCACAATTTTCAAGAAGAGATCATTTTTTTACAAAGAATTTGGTGACGAATAAACTAAAGAAAGAATGTGTATTATAGAAAATATTGTATAGGTGATGAATATATACATGTGATAATGAATTTTCTGGATTTTAGATAATTAGGCCTTATCTCCCCCTACTTTATTCCTTGTCGATGTGGTCAAGACTTGACCTTCTCTCAGGGTCTGATTCATCCTGTATCTATTGCATATATATAATCTTTTATTTTCTTTAATTTTCCTTTATTTATTTATTTTAGGTTAAAATAGCGATAAATATACAATATTTACACAAGAACTAGAGTTAGTAAAAGATTGAATTTGTGATATTTACATGTGTTTTATAAGAGATTTTAAGCTAAAATGATTAAATAAATATGATGAAATACAAATTCATTAAAGTCATCCTCTTAGAATCATATTCTTAGAGACAAAATCTTTGAAGAATCTCCAGGTTATAAAGTAGGTATTCAATACCATCTTTTATAATCCTAATGAAGTAGCACTCTGTGGTACTAGATTCTAGTTTACTTACATCCATGACATGGTTATGGATCAAGCAACCCTAAATCCTCAAGTGTCCAACACTAGGCTAAGTTCCAAACCATAACTTATAAGGGGTTTCATGTTTAGATTTTCATGGAACCTTATTAATGATATACATTGTAGTCTCTACTACATATATACATGGAAACTAAGAGGTAATTATGCTAATATTCATTATTGATCAAATCACGTCGAACTTGATCCAATTGCATCTCCCTACAACTTTATTGAGTTTAGGTGTATCATGAGGAGTGAGTTAGGAATGATATTCATATCTCCATAAGGTATTCCTTGATTCATCTAATAGGTACTTACTACCTAGGTTACATCAAATTCATTTCATCTTCCTTCAAACTTTGGTTCTAAACCAAAATTGTGAAATCTTTGAACATTTCAAAGGTTTCTAAGGTAAAGGGAAGAAATCTCATAACACAAATATTCATCAATCGATATCACATATTATTAATGTTTATTATGATGTAGACAATCACATACATCAATATGTATTAGATCTTGAATACCTTGGCATCCAACACCATTCCCAGAGAAGGGTGCATTGAATATTTTTACTTTGGATACAATATTGACAAGTATGTAAGATTTGAAATTTCAGACAATCTAAAGAGTAATCTCTTAGAAGTCTATTGATCTCATCAACAGACATATGTCCAAGGCTTGATGCCAGATCATTGTTATCTTCATCCTCCGATTGATATTTTAAAGTTTGATTTTTTAGTATTTAGATATTAATGAACATTAATTAATTCTCTAATTTATTAGAGTCCTCTAGATGTTAGACTACTATCTGAAATATATCCATCATAACTCTTTATAGGTCTATTCCAGAATGCATGTTTATTTCCAACATTCAGAAATAAGCAATGAATGTATTCTAATATCTAGGTCATAGAAACATTGTCTAAGACTAAGGGCTCTCCCACTGAAAATATGTAGTCTATCTATCTAATGGAGATTGTTGCCACAATTGCATCAACATCCATGTGGATAACTAAACCTTAAGATCAAAATTTTGAGTCTTCTTAGAAAATATGCAACCAATTGTAAATGTTATTAGAGAAATGATATACAATCATTAGACTTTGATATTATCAAATAAGTAAGTCAATTTCAATGATTAAATGTAGATGTAGATTATTCTGATGCACTATCTGAGTCATTCTCTAAGGATCCTAGATAGTTTAGATAGTCATGCTATCAGTACATTAGTTTATTGCAGTATTGGCATTCATCCAACATTTTGGATGCCATATGTGTGGAAATTACATAAGTACAATCAACTATTTGACTTTCCTTCTTACTTGGGTCAGATCTAAGCTTCCACAACGCTTCCTTTATCTATAAACAATTATTACTTAAGATAAAGGATCTCTTATGTTAAATTCAAAAGATTTCAATATAAGAGTATCTTAACATTTATACATTCCTTCATTCATACAATATGAATATTATGAAGCTTCATGAATGACTATAGATAACAGAATGATGACACTCATCATATCTACATCCATCTTAACTCTTAAAGAATCTTAAATCTTAAAGACTTTTTGTTTATAAATGTGCTCAAATATTTTGAGTGCATCATCTCTTATCGAGCCACCATTCTGCATAATACCGATAACCATGTCATTCATGATTAAATGTCGAGAGAGCATATGTATGCCAAAACATCTTCTTAGGCTTTATAAGTATTTTCAATAATTATGATCATCGTCGACATGATACTTCCAAAGCACGCTCAATGAGAGATCAAGACTATAGAGACACACAAACCCTAGTTTGTTTTCCTATTTTCTATTTAATTGTCATTCTTCATTATTATGTGGAAACTTGCACATTGCAACTACATACATTATGTGTCCAACTGCAAGTACAATATCTTTATCATGATCCAATTCAAGATATTTTATTGGTTATTATTGAGTATAATTTTGAGTGGATTTAATGCAGGTTATCTAAAATAAGATAATTTACATAAATACATATTTTACTTTGATTTAAGATTTTTATATCAAAGTTGTCTTGCCTTGTCAACACTGAAAGTTCATTCCCTTATTCACTTTCAATGTAAGAGATATACTTACCATTATATCACAAGAAAGATCCGGGATCTCCTTTCTTATCTTTATCACATCCAATAATATGAGAACTTGTAACTCGGATAAAAAGAAGCGAGAACTCATTCTGCCTTGCAAGTCCAACTTGCATTTCCCAATTCAATTTTTAACACTCGGGCCCACCACCCCTAATATAATGTTGGCCCATTATTAATTGAACCAATTGTCAATAGGATTAGCACTCGCTATGAGCAATCCAATATTGACCCAATAATATGAGGAACCGATATTGGGGTCAATACACATATGGCCTTACTCTTACAAGAGGTAAAGAGCCTGATTCATGTGCACTTGTATGCATGAGCTGCCACTTCAGACATGCATCTCCTATATACAATCCATGGCGATATATACCTTTGTCTTGATGGGAGACCATATATGTCACTTATGTGATCCTCCATATCCCATTCAAATTCTAATTAATTATTACGAATCATATTCACATAATTAATTCTTCCAAGGAAAATACTCTCTATTCATAATAGAGTGTTTAATTGGATATAATTAATTTAATCATATTAAATCAATTATCAATCTAATTCGAACAATAAACAAATAATCTTGATTGTTACTTGAAGGATGTTATAATATCAAAATACGTATTCAAATATTAATAATTAGAAAAATACCTCATGATCATTTCAAGCATTATCCTTTCCTTACCCGCTGTCATGGACAATACGCTCAGGATGTGGAACAAACCGTACACGGAGCAACCTGCTACCCAAACGATACCCGACTAGATACCATATCCGCCTCATGTCAGAATAATGTGATTTGATCATATTGTATTTGAGATGATATTCAATCTTTCTACCGAAGTTATATCATATAATATTTATCAAAATCATTTGATTAATATTATAAAGAGATTTACTAAACAAATCTCCAATCCTATTTAAGTATCAATGTTTGTTGGAAAATTCATTATAACCAAATCAATCAAGATACATTATCTTATCTTGTTGGTTATGATCATTTAAAAAATAATTATCCTTATTAAATATTTCACAAATATTGAACAACTAATTATTACAGGAGATTAACCATTAATTTTCATGAATTTATTAAATGACAATCACAAGGTTCTTGTTCAAATTTGTTAAGTTTCCAGCAGTGACACGTTTACTAAAACTAACAAATCTTGAGCAAATAAACTCCAAATCAAGCAAACTGATTTGCCAATTTGATTTGCAACAGAATACAAGTGATAACATGAATTTCAATGTGTTTTACAATCGTGGTTATCTCTTGAGTACTTTCTAAACTACCATTCTTGTAATAGTGGAAACATGTCCATTAAAACGATCATAAGTTGAGCAAACATATTCCAAATCGCACAAACTCAAGTCCTATGGTTTTCTAATAAGATGGGGAACACAACTCAAGTGATAAACTCATGTTTTAAAGCACAAGACATGGTTGGGAGAACAAATTGCGATGAAAATTTGCACAATAAAAAATTCCCATGTCATCTTGGTTTATCGATCATATCTGAAACCTCCAACCTAGATTTGATACCACTTGAAGTTACTGGAAAAACTTTAAGCACATCATAGAAGCTTGAAGATCGCATCATATGCGATTGTGAGCGACTAGTCATACTAGTGGCTTGGGGCAGCGGAATTTAAAAGTTTAAACGATGAAACCACATGATCTAAGAACATTTCTCAAATCATTTCATCTAAAACACAAACAAAATATAGGAATACCTTTTAAAGCATGGTTATGATCGTGACTCTAAAGTAAGAGATCTCCTATCTCAAGTTCGATCCAACAAGAAGATACTTGCGAGTGTGTTGATGAAATACGTGCTCCTCACAATCCAAGTTGATGATCCAAGCTGTGAATCTTCTGATTTCATCTCATGAGATCTGATGTCATCTTCACGCATGAGGTGCACCAAAGGAGATGGAGATCCACGAGCGCTCGAAGGGAGACACAACGACATGGCGACGATGGCGGTCGTCTCTAGGGTTTAGAGTAGACGATCATTATAAGGAAGGGGCAGGGTGTATGAGAATTAGAGAGAGAGAGAGCACTTGCAAAATATTGTAAAATAAAAGCTAGGGTTGCCTCTTCTTTTATAGTATTTTGGGAGTCCGTAGATCACAATCCATGTGAAACACAAAATCAATGGCTAAGATTGATTTGTGTTTCTATTCAATGGCCACGATTTTGTTGTATAAAAATACAACAATAATTAATTTAGATTAAATTAAACATGTTAAATAATCAATATAATTTAATTTGAACTAAATCAACTAGGATAGAAGGATTAGGAAGGAGGCCACCACCTTCCTAAAATAGAGGGGATGATCACTCTTTGAACGAATCAAAGGGTGGTCGTCCACCCTCCATTCATGAAAGGTGTTGAACTTCTAATTATGTGAGATAAAATTTCACATAATCCTTCCTATTATTTACAACAACTTTTTTTGTAAAATAATCCACTAAAATAATTTTGTGAATACTGAAATCATGCCTTTGTATAATTGTGAATCATATTCACACATCCAAAATAAAATGTAAATTGTATTTCCAATTAAATTTCAATGTGAATCCAATTCACATCAACAATTAATTTGTAGATACTATTTACAATAAGTTCTCTCTAATATATTATAAATCACATTTATAATATATACAAATAATATGGATAGTTCTATCCACACTATTCATATCCTTGATAATTAAATCATATTTAATTATTTTGGATCTCTATTCTCACATGCCCAAATAACATGAATCACATTCATATTATTCACATCTTTGATAACTAAATCCATTTAGTTATCTTAGATAACTCTTCTGATATGGCCAAATAATATGAATCAAATTCATATTATTCATGATAATTAAATCATATTTAATTGCTAATTTTCATCAATGCTCAAACAAATTATCAACGATGAAATTATCCTTGAATTCTTTCAAGAATAATGCGCTTTCTTCGTGGATACTTGGAGATAAGGACATGGCGATTATACATTCCATGTATACTGACTTGGATATTGAGATAACATCTCAAATCCAGATCTTGAGGACATCCCATAAATGTTTGATTTAATCGAAGACATAAATCTAATCTTCTCATTGTATCTGAATTACATTCAGATCACTGTCCAAAATTTGGACTAAGATTAGATCAATTCTCTATTGAGAGAAGTCGCTAAAATCCAGACCTGTTTCATCACTCCCTCGGAATGGAAGCATTGGTTATATAATCGTTTATGATCACATCACCCTCAGGTATTCCTAATACATGTACATCCTGCATACTGGAATACCTAAGATAAAACTAAAGTTTTAGTTCTTATTTAGATGGTCTCCTTCAGGGTTTTAAATTAAGTTTCTCATTTGATCATTGGGATTTAGCATCGATCATATACTTTCCATAAGCATATATCATACCTAGGTATTGATTATATACTTTCCAAAAGCATATATCAAACCTATAAATTCATTCAAGCTTACAAAGTGAGACGACTGTGCATGGAATTTGATTCAAAAATCTCATGAGTGAGCTCATATCTTCCAATTCAGTAATGAACCCGTATGATCCCTTTGAGAGATCATATTACTCGTATGCCCTTGTATACACACCAGATCACCAATGTATAGACCTTGATTAGATCATTAACCTACTGATCCGCCAAATGTACATACTCAAATATACACTAATACATCTGTCTCCGGTCAGAGGATGTGTGCCTATATCATGACAGTATACGGCATAGGTCTTGGTTATCTTGACCTCGTTAAGTCAACTCTTTAACCTAACTTATCTAACACCTCCGAATCTCTATTCCTATGCAGAGGACATGCATCAAGTGGTTGGTTAGATATCATCCCATGAGAGAAAGGATTGTCATCTCCTACTCAAGCTGGAGATCATCTCTTAATAATCATTTGAGGGTGCTTGATGAGTCCTAAATTTAAATCTTTGGATATTCATCTAGGCACCAACCTCTATGGTTCAATAATTGAATCAGCAACTGTATGATCATTAAGATGGCCATGGTACGTAACCCTAATTGCACTAAGGGACCTATTATGCAAATTATTTATTCTTCATTTCAGATCAGGGAATGATATTTACAATAATATTTATTGCATAATGGCTCACCGTGGGCTCGCATCTCTAACATATATAAGCATCAATACTTCACCGTCCTAGGTGATTATCAAGGCTGCTATAGATCGGGATTTTGGCTCTAATCCTTATGGGTAGTGCCTTACTCTGTCTGAATAGTACCTGAAAATGATGAGGGCTTTATGAACCCAAAATAATGATGTACATTAAAGATTTTAATTAAGGTTAAACTATTATTAGCAGTCCCCTTGTTTTAGTTTTTGAATTTTCATTTTTTGAGTATTTTTCAATGCAATGTGCCTAACAATTTTTTTATTTTCTTTTTGATCCTAAGTGACATAAAAAAGGGAGATAGCATAAAAGCCATGCAAGTGGATACTAGGGTGGAAATCTCACCCTCATATCACATGATGCATGCAAAGTAAGAGGACTTACAGTACTTCCAGCTCTCTCCACACGGGATGCAAGACAAAAATTTAAATATCTACACTACATGCATGGTATTCAAATAATGAAAGCTCCCTAAACAGGAATTTCTATTATACGTGAAGAACCAAATGCTAACTACTCAAAAATGTAACCTAAGTGTCCGACCTTTGAGACTCTTCAGTGCCCACCACAACGTGTCCTGCTAGCACTGTATAAAGCCTCTCACGGCATGTGGTTCCAAATATAAGTAATCAACAATTAAATTTGACTAAGTCCAAGCATATATCACTATAGATACATAATTCTCATTAGGCTTTAGACCTAGCTACCGAGTCAAGCAACCCTAATGTCTATGGGCTCAATCATATAAAACAAAGAAAAGCAAGCGGAAAACTCAAAGCATGAGAAACACAATAAAATAAAGGCGATAAAACAATGAGAAAACCGATGAGGTCCCCAAGTGAACATACACTCAGGCAATGGACCTCATGAAGTAGCAATGTCCAAGTGTCCTGAATTATTACAATAATTTATAAACATAAAATAAAACACTCTCTCACAAAAGAAAAAGAAAATGCTATAGAGTCCACTCCTCTCCTTCTCTCTCTATCTCTCTCCCCCTCTCCCTAGTTGTCTCACAAGTAGAAGAGCCAATCTCCTTGCTGCTCAGGTATGTCAAACTCGTAAGAATTGCTGTCTTCGCGTGATCCCTCAGAAGAAAGTCAACAAAGGAAAATGGGTCAGAAATATATAGAATAATTATAAAAAATAAAGAGAGATAAAAAAGAAAATAAAGTACATCTATGTATATACAAAAATACTACACTACACATTTCTCCCCGACAACGACGCCATTTGAAATTAACAAAGAACCAAGTGGAGCGGTTGTGGGGTCCCACAAGGTGGACCTCAAGTGCTATAGTGACCGATACGAAGCTCGATGAATAGATCCAACAATCTATCCACAACAGATAATAAAACAATCAATGCAAAGTGGACCAAAATTTATTATAAGACCCTGTAAATAAGTATGTATGGTGTGCAAGTACAAATAGGTTGTCAAACATAGGGAATATACATGTGTAGCTATATTATTTATCTCTAAATAATATGTGTGTATGCATATATAACTGCTATGTACTTAGTGTTTTTGGGGGGTTTTAATTATTTAATATTTATTTTTCAATTTTTTATATTATACATTTTCTAAATTTTAAATTTATATTTTTTATCCGCTTTTCATATTTTTCCAATTTTTAATCTCTTTTTTATTTTTAATATATAATATGTGTATATATACACGTAATATGTAATAATAAGTATTATACAAGCTATATAATATATATAGTAAATATGATAAAATCAGTAAATATAAATAAAAATAATCTTTTTTATTTTTAAAGGGTTTAAAATAATTATAGGTATTTAGTATAATTAATAATAATGATAAATATACGGTAATATATAGGAATATATAAGCTATATAGGGTATTCTATTTATAAATATAGCTATATATAGTAAAAAATTACAAAATAAAATAATTGTGTGTTTTTAACGTTCTTCTATTTTTATGATTTTTAGGTGATTTTTGTTAATTTTTTTGTATTTTTAAAATTCAAAATACTTGAAATAAGGGACTAAATAAATATGCTGAATTGTTGTGAGAATTAAAAATAGAAAATAGGTCTAAAATTTATTAAACCTATTTTAATATATAATAATATGTATATATAAAAATATGGGACAAAAAACTATTTTTTGGGATTTTTGAAAATATTTTATAATTTTTAGGGTTAGAAAGGTTTTACAATTTTTAGGATTTTCTTTTGATCCTTTTTTTTCAAATTTTAGTCTAGAGTGATAAAATACAATAATAAAAATTAGATATATTTTTGAAAATTTTAAAGGGGTTTTATGTTTTTTGTATTTTTAAATAAATCTAAGAATGAAAGTTCTCTTTTTAATTTTTAATAAATAGAAAATGCAAGATAAATTCTAAACTAAATATATGGCGTGAATGAATATCCGATCAGGCATTTTCTCCTATCTTTACAAAATTTTCAGAGCACCATACCTATTTATAGAAAAAAGAAATGAAAAATTAAAAATAAAGAAGATGGCATGGGTATATTTGCAATATAAAATAAATTCAAAGAGTTTCTTACAATATACCCACAATATTTGAACTAAAACTTGATTTTTAAATACTAAACATAAATAACAGAATCTAGAAGGGTAGAGGTGCAAAATGTCCACTCACATGGGGGACCACGTGAGGTGACCTAATAGTGGACCCACTTGCAATATCCAAAAGTTATATAGGTCTCTCAATAATTTTCCAATAACTTTTACACTTAATTAAAATATTATAGAACTATTAATTAAATACAAAAAGGTAGAGGGTGTCTTCACAATTTACCCACTTAAGCGTCCTTTGATCAGGCCATTCATTGCTCGCTACGTGAAGAATCAGATGGCTCTGGTGATGCAACACTTCATCGGGCACAAAGGTTTGCGATCAGATCTGACATTTGGTTCTTAATCCAACGATGTTCAAGGGTATTGGAAGAACATCCAAAAACACTGGGGAGGCTTGCTTTGACCGCTCCATGCTCCTCTGTCTGGCGTGCTCTCCTCGAACTGACGACAACTCTGGCTCGTTGGTGCTCCTCCCCATGTGTAGGTGATGGACAATGGGGCCAGATGCGATGGGAGTCGATCTAGGGTTCGTTCTTGTTCCAGGTCACATGGAGATGCTCTAGGTGCTATTCGTAGCTCCAGATGGGTTTCCAATTCACGAGACCGACACCAAAAGATTGCTCAACTCGAGGTGAAGCTCCTCGAACAGTAGTTGAAGCTACACAACAAGGGGAAAATAATGACAGGAAGGTTCCGATGAGGGCAACAAATGGAACCCTGATTCGTCAGGTCCGTATAGGACCTGGGTTGAAAAGGTGGGCAAAATATGGAGAATGTGTAGGGGAACAATTTGGGATGAAAATTGAGGTGGAGGAACGGTGGAGGACGAGTGATTTGGCTTGGAGCTCGAGCTTCAAGTGAAGGAGAGACTTCTAAATATGCTTGAACCTAATTATTAAAAGGAAAATTAAATACATGAATTAAGATTAGAACCTAAAGTTTACCTAAGGATGTGGGAAGTAAGGCCTCAATTTTACCAAAGGTTGAAGGAGAACCACCGAGAAGACCTCCGGCGATGGCTGGATCTCCTACACCAGCTCCTCCTCCTCACTGCAAACCCTCCTGACCGATTGTTATCACTAAGGGAAGGGGTTTCGATGGATCTGAGGGGCTAAAAACAACCTAAGAGGGATCAACTGCCAAAAATGCGGAGAAGAAATATTTATAGGTGGAATGAAGGGGAGAGGTAGCAACTCAAATTCTGATCGATTTGATGAAGATTTTAAGGATTTCAAGATTGGGCGTGAATCAAGGATATCACATCTCCATGAATCGCTCAGCATGCAAAGCTAGGTGATGATGGTTTCGAGCGAAAAAATGGGTGAAATCGCGGGCTCTGACTAGTCCATAGCTAGAGAAGGAGAGGGGGTAGTTGACCTGGAGTCAACTAGGGTTTGCTTCTGGTTGGTCCACGTGGACCAACCAGAAAAATTCGAGGAAAAAATATCTCATAAAATCAACAAAAATTAACAGATGAATTAATTAATTTTTGTTAAAACATAAAAAAATGTTTATAATTTTATGTACTAATTTACGCCTATTTTTATTTATTTTTACAAAGCCATTTCTTATAAGTTTGTATTATGTATATTTTATTTTTAATTTATATTTTACATTTTATTATTATATAAATAGGCATGTTATATATATATTTATTTATTTAAATTCATCTTTATGTATTTTTGTTATATTTTTATGAATTTATTTGTATACCTAATTAATTATATACATATATGTTATAGGTATATATATGTATACTTTATATATGTATTGGGCTACATTATTTATTTTATTTTATTTTTATGGTTTTATTTTATTTTAATTATGTACATATGGTTTAAATAATATTTAAAATTTTACAAAATTAAAAGAAAGTGAAAAATATAAATAATAAATATATTGAATATAATATACATATATAGTGCACAAATGGGAACCCAAACCTAACTTTTGCGTCTTAATTCCACATTGAATGAAACTACCTTCATTAAATAACTTATTTAATTTTGTGAATACTAAAGGTAAGTTTGGTCAATTTTGACTATGTATGGAGAAGATATAGGTTTGCAAATTTTTCTTTGTGGCTTTTTATTTTGTGTGTCCCAAGCACTCTATGCATTATTTTCTAGTGAAATCAATTTTGTATTTTTCTTTGTATTTTTATCTACGGTATTTATGTAGAAGGTTTTGTCATTTGACCAGTAAAAATAATAAAATAAAATATGTCCCAAAATGTAATAATTGGGCAAAATAAATTAGGGTTCTATTTGTAATTTTTGTACAATTCTTCTGCCCTATCTCCCCTACTTTATTCTTTGTTGACCAAATCATCATGATGACTGGGTCTCAGGGTCTAGGGTCACTTAGTGTCTTTGACACTTCATTCTTTTCATTTTCTTTCTTTTATTATTTTATTTTGGAATTAATACAATATTTATACAGTATTTTGTACAATATTTTGTGTAATTTACAAACTATTTATTTTAACAAATTAATGAAATATATATATGCAATTAGCTAGGGATTTAAGGCTAAAATGAAAGAATAAAGTTGATGAAATGAGGATTCATTAGAGCGTGGTCTGGGATATTTGCAACGCTGTGCTTGCAATTCTCCAGAATTGCATCTAGGTCCTCAGTGCATGCCTCATGCATACAGACCTAACCAATTTGTAGAGATGCACTGTCGATTCTCAATTACTGCACAAATGCCCCAGCGTAAGAGGTTAATCATAAAGTTGAGTACTGGCTTTGAAAATTTGCAATTCAATCCCTCCAGTACCTTTTTACGATGTATTTTGTTGTTTTATTTAAGTTTTTATTACGTATATCCCTTAACTTTAGCTTAATAACTTGAACACCCGAACTCTTATTGACGTGATTTCGATTTCATTATGAAGCAATTTTTGTCCTCTATAAAATGACATGGATTAATTTCTAATCTGATGCATATTATTTCATCTAAATAATTAAGGACACTTATTCTATTATTTTAGTATGAAATGCCATATCTTTCATCTTGCTTCATTTATTGCATCACTTGATTTATGATTTAAGTCTTTTAAAATTTCAAGTTAGTTTTAGTGATCTAGGGGTATTTATGTATATGTTTTATTTAATACATTTTGTTTATTTTTTAATTATTTAACTTGCATAAAATCAAAATAAAATGCATTCTGTTTCATTATATTAGGCATTGCATTGTATCTTTTGACCTAAGTAATGTACTACTCACTTAGCATTGATATTAAACACCTAGTTAATTATCTTAATATCTCATGTCCTTTTGATCGACCCTAGACTTATCTAGGTTATATTAAATCGAGTCATTTTCATAGAGATCTTCTGACCCAATTCTGATTGATAGTTAAGCAGTCTAGCGTTTCATCAAATGCCTCCACCATAGGGGACACAACTTAAATAATATAATTAATTACATTTATTATTTGTTATGTCGATTAATATGTTGTTTAGGTCAATTTGTTCCAGTTACAGTTGATGCGTTGTTTCTAGTTGTGTTATGTTTTCTTTATGTTCATTATTTCTTTAATTATGTTTTAATCATTTAGTTCTTTTGTGGCAGGGCCTACGCGGGCTGAGTATGCTTGGGAAGCGTGGAGGCGAGGAGTCGAGAGCTCCAGTTGTGAGGAGCCGCAAAAGGAACTACAAGAGAATGGAAGAAATAATGTTGTGTTGTTGTATATGTAAGGTTTTTATTTATGTTCTTTACAACAGTTCTCGATCAAGAACTCATGCATGTAATGTGGACTTTGAACTTTATTCATGCACTTTGAGTCTATTTCATCCCTAACCTAGGTGGGACTCAACTTGAGTGTTTGAAATTATGATTATGCACACAACTCTTAGAGTTACTTTAGGTTATATTTTATGTGCTTGGACCGTAATTAGAACACTAACTAATCTTAAGAGATTCATTCATCTCTAAAGATTCATTAGACACACTTAAATATGTTTCATTTAGCTCAAATCAATCAAATTCTATCCTCGCTAATAGAAGCTTGTTTAGGTGCAGCTTTTTTGACTTGCATCCATATAGTTAGATTTTTATATTCAATCTTACATCCACAAGAAGAGAGATGGAAAGAACGGCAAGTATCGCTATCAGAAGCATGCATCATGATTTTCTTGCTTGCATAAGCTTTTCCAAACTCTCTCTTTATTTACAACTCAAGTTAAAAAGGAACCAAGAATGTCATTAGGTGATGATTTATGTGCTCACATTTATTCAGTGATAACTAAACTCTTAAAATCAGGTCTGTTTAATGCAAGTTGACTTAATTAAAAATGGAGCTAAAATCAACCTTGGATTGGGAGAGCAAACCCCCCATTATTTGCAAATACAATATTCATATTGAAAAGTGAGAACACATCCATAGGATAGTGCCCAAATCCTACATTAAACATGTGCATAATGTACTATAACTTTGGATTATCACTAGAAAAATAGACAAGAAAAATTGACCAACATTTGTTGGTCTTCATGTGTGAGTTGGTGAATTTATTAGGTTTGCTTGTGCTTGATTGTTTGGATCTTCATATCCCTCCCTTAAACCCTAGACTCCATTTTGCATCTTGTAAGATTAATTCATCTAATTAGATTCTTTAACCTAACTATGTCTCGATTCCCTCACCCTTGGATCAACATTTTCAATGCGTAGGCTAATCTTCAATCTAAGTACAGAGGAAGCAAGTTGTCTCTGAGTGTTCACCTCGGGCCCTTCTTTGGTATTTTATTTCTTTTTACTTAGGCTTTTCTCAACCAAAGTATAGGGGAGCTCGAGTCCCAGTATTCTTCTAATTTATTCTTTTACTCAATCAAATGTTCTCTTCTTAATCCTCTCCTTATATTTAGGTTATATCTAACCTAAGCATAGAGGGGGATTCATGATCTAGTTCTCGTATATTCCCAAGTATTTAACATGAGCTATGTCTTAATATAACTTAGGCTAAGAGAATACAACACATGCTAAGTATAGGGGTATACCGTATATACATATTATATATATACTTTCGCAATGGCTCATAATTTAAATTTTTTCAAAACATTTTGGGCTAAGGGTAACATATTATTTTGAACTAATTTTTGTAAAAATGGTTATAAAATGATTTGAAAACTGTTATATGCCTACGTGACGTGGTTTTCGAAAATTGTTTTACATTGGTTTCTAAAAATGCGATTTTGCATACTTTGAAAAATATGTGTAAAATGTTTGGAAAACCTATATTTATGTAACATGTCTTTGAAAATTATTTTACATTGGTTTGTAAAAAAATAGTTTTATTTGTTTTGAAAAGTCTTTGTAAATTATTTGGAAAATATATTTTTATGTGGCATATTTTGTAAAATGGTTTCCAAAATCTTTGCAAACATGAGGGTGTAATTCAGACTAACAATTGTTTTGTAAATAAACTAAACTTTATTCCAAAATAAAAAATAGAAATGATAAAAATCACAAAACACCAACTAATAAGTTGGATGTTTCCCTGGCACTTTTACATTCACACAAGACTTGTTGAGATTTATAACACTTGGTTTATGTGGTCCTAAAATATAGAGTTAACATGTCTTAATCATTAAGGTCTTAAACTTGATAATTCAAACTTCTCTAGTTTAAAAGATATGTGTGCTATATTGCATGCTTAATCTCCACCTTAAAGAGTATGACCTGCATCTCACATGCACGACTACATTTATGATGAGATGAGTTGAAGTTTCAATTGAGAAATTGGATAAGAGATTTAAGTATGAACCTGATTTAATGATGCTCGAGGATGGGATAAAATTAATGAAGACTTCATGAAACCTGATGATGAATCTCCATTTCATCAGCTTTATTGTTTCTTGACCTTAAATCCCTATCCAAATACATGTATAAAGCATTAATTTATACACAATACCGCTCAATAATGAACACATAAATACCATATAATATACTATATTTAATTTCAAAATAAACGTATAAAGCAATGAAAAAGAAAAATAATGAAGTGTCAAAGACACTGAGTGACCCTAGATCCCGAGACCCAATCATCATGATGACTTGGTCGACAAAGAAAAAAGTAGGGGGAGATAGGGTGGCTAACTGTATAGACAACACACCTCAAAACCCTAATTTTTATTCCTTAATAAATGCCTTTTGGGATCTATTTTATTTTCTTATTTTTATACCTCAAATAAATAAACCATCAACATGAAAATTGTACAAAAAATACAAAGAAAAACAAAAAATTGCAGTGCACCCAGAACAAACAAAACAAAAAGCTGCAAAGAAAACTTTCCAGACCTGTATCTCCTCCATACAGACTCATAATTAACCAAACTCACCTTTATTTTTCCTAAAATTTAATTATATATTTAATAAATATGGTTCATTTAATTTGGAATTGAGATGCAAAACTTGGCTTTTTGGATCCCTATTGTACAATATAACTGTATATAATTTTCAATATATTTATCCTTTTTATTTTTAAAATTCTTATATTTTTACAAACTTGTAAAATTTATTTAAAATACATATAAATAATTAAAAGGGTTTATCAATTGTGCCCCTCTAGATATTACAATTTCAGCTATGCCCCTCCCTTTTCTTGGAATATCAGTTATACACCTACATTCTTGCAAAATTCACAGTTGTGCCCTTCTGTTAAGGTAAAGTAGGGGCATAACTGGCATTACAAAAGGGCGGAACTGTGAATTTTGCAAGAAGGTAGGGGTACAACTGATATTTCAAAAAAGGGAGGGGCATAACTGAAATTGCAATATCTCAGAGGGGCACAATTGATAAAAGCCCTAATTAAAATAAAAGGAAAACTATTAAAAAATCATTCAAATAAATAGTGCATAAAATATATAGGTATACTATACCGATATAATGCATATACACAATTATTTATGTAAATAAATAAAATAAAAAATTAATTAAAAATTTGTAATTAGATAAATTCTAAATATATAAATTCTATAAATACAATAATAAAATATACAATACAAAAAATTAAAATATACCAAATGCAAGTATAAATACCTATGTATATACATGTAAATATTAACATCTAGTAAAAAGCATCGTAAAAATAAGTGAAAAATTCCCTAAAAACACTACATAAAATTACAAACATTTTTTATGTTTTAATTTAAAATTAATAAAATCATCTATTATTTTTAAATCAATTTATAAGGGTGTTTTGCAACCCCAATTTATGGTTGGTCCACGTGGACCAACTAGAAGCACCCGACTGTTAACCTTCAGTCAACAGTCCTTCCTTCACCTCTGACTTCTATCAGAGATCACGAAGGACCCGACTTCTTCCAATTTTCCACGCCTCTCCCATGCTTCTTCCTCCTCGAGTGCCCCACACTTCTAATCTACCATCACCCTTAACCCGCACCCGACCTCTAGACCTCACCTACTGCCTCCAAATCTAACACAACCTCTTCGCCTTTTTACCCCAAATCCACATGTATAAAATCCAACCTTCACCCTCCTTTCTCATTTTGATCCTTATCCTGTAACCCCATAGAACCTCCCTGTAGAGGCTCCTTTTAATCAATCACATACCCTCTTCTTAATCCTCTCCTTATAATTAGGTTATATCTAACCTAAGAATGGGGGGGATTCATGATTTAGTTCTCGTATATTTCCATGTATTTAACACGAGCTATGGCTTCATTCACTTAGTGCTATGAGGATATAGCACAAGCTATGTATGGGGTGTATACCATATATATTTCATATATACTTCAACCATAGCTCATATTTTCAAAATTTTCATAAGTGTAATGTATTATTTTGAACTAATTCTTGTAAAAATAAATGTAAATGCTTTGAAAACAATTATATGCCTATGTGACCTGGTTTTTTTGAAAAAAATGTTTTACATTGGTTTGTAAAAATGTGATTTTACTTGCTTTGAAAAATCTGTGTAAAATGTTTGAAAAACCTATATTTATGTGACATGTCTTTGAAAAATGTTTTACATTGATTTGTAAAAACAAGGTTTTATTTGTTTTGATTTTTTTTACAAAATGTCTGGAAAATATATATTTATATAGCATAATTTGTAAAATGGTTTTCAAAATCTTTGCAGACATGAGGGTGTAATTGAGAAGAACAATTGTTTTGTAAATAAACTAAACTTTACGGAAAAATAAAAAAAATGAAAAAAAATAAAATCACAAAAACACGAACTAATAAGTTGGATGTTTCCCTGACACTTTCACATTCACACAAGACTTGTTGAGATTCATAGCACTTGGTTTATGAGGTCCTAAAATACAGAGTTAACCTATCTTAATCATTAGGATCTTAGAGTTATTAATTCACACATCTATAGTTTGAAAGATTTGTGTGCTATATTGCATGCTTAATCTCCAACTTAAAATGTATGATCTGCACCTCACATGCATGACTACATTTAAGATGAGATGAGTTGAGGTTTCACTTGAGGAACCGGGATTTGAGATTTGAGTTTGGATTTGATTTAATGATGCTCAATGATGGGATAAAATTAATGAATACTTCGTGAAACCTAACGATGAATCGTCATTTCATCACCTTTATCCTATCATTTCGGCCTTGAATCCCTAGCCAAATGCATGTATATAACATTAATTTGTAAAAAATAACACTCAATAATAGAGACATAAATATTGTACAAAATACTACATCTAATTCCAAAATAAAGAATAAAGGAAAGAAAAAGAATGAAATGTCAAATACACTGAGTGACCCTAGACCTCGAGATCCAATCAACATGATGACTTGGTTGATAAGGAATAAAGTAGGGGAAGATAGGGTGACTAACTATACAGACAACACACCTCAAAACCCTAATTTTTATTCCTCAGTAAATGCATTTTGGGACCTATTTTATTTTCTTATTTTTATACCTCAAATCGATAAACCTCAACATGAAGATTGTATAAAAAATACAAAATTGATTTCACTAAAAAATAATGCACAGTTTACCGGGCATACAAAACAAAAAGCCGCAAAGAAAACTTCTCAGACATGCATATCTTCCATACAGACTCAAAATTGACTATGGACATCTTTATTTCTCCTAAAATTTAATTATCTATTTAATGAAGATGGTTTCATTTAATTTAGAGTTGAGATCAAAAGTTGACTTTTGGATCCCTATTCTAGTGTATAATTATATATAATATTCAATATATTTATTCTTTATATTTGTAACATTCTTATATTTTTATAAACTTGTAAACATTATTTGAAATACTTGTAAATAATTAAAATAAAAGAAAAGTCATTAAAACTTTATTAAAATAAATATTGTATAAAATTTATAGGTATACTATTCATAAATAATACATATAAATAATTATTTAAGTAAATAAATACAATCAAAAAATAATTTATAAATATGTAAATATGTAATTATATAAGTTATAAATATATAAATTATGTAACTACAATAGTAAAAGAGAAAAGGGAAGCTGCTGCATGTAGCAGCCAACGTGGCTGCTACATGTGGCAGTTTCCCCAATTTTTTTTATTTTTTTTCAAAATAAAACCATGAATATTCATCTATATATCCCTCCTACATTCTATTAAAATTTCGTCAGAAACAGAGACTCCTAAGCCCTCCATCCAGACGTCATTTTTTTAACGGTCGCAGGATTTTTTAAATCGACCATGTTTGGATGGAGGCCGTAGGAGTCTCTGTTTCTGACGAAATTTTAATAGAATGTAGGAGGGATATATAGATGAATATTCATGGTTTTATTTTGAAAAAAAAATAAAAAAAATTGGGGAAACTGCCACATGTAGCAGCCACGTTGGCTGCTACATGCAGCAGCTTCCCCGTCCTCATAGTAAAATATACAATACAAAATAAATTTAAATATACCAAATAAAAGTATAAATACCTATGTATATACATATAAATATTAACATCTAATAAAAAGCATTGCAAAAGTAAAAAATTCTCTAAAAACACTACATAAAATTACAAACATTTTTTATGTTTTAACCTAAAATTAATAAAATCATCTATATTTTTAAATAAATTTATAAGGGTCTTTGCAACCTCAATTTATGGTTGGTCCACGTGGACCAACCGGAAGCACTCGACTGTTGATCTTCGATCAATAGTCCTTCCTTCACCCCTGACTTCTGTCAGAGGTCACGAGGGACCCGACTTTTTCCAATTTTCCATGCCACTCCCATGCTTCCTCCTCCTCGAGTGCCTTTCACTTTTGATCTACCATCACCCCAAGCCCGACCTCTAGACCTCACCTACCACCTCCAGATCTCATGCAACCTCTTTGCCTTTTTTCCCCAAATACACATGTATAAAATCCGATCTTCACCCCCTTTCTCATTTTGATCCTCGTTTATAGTCTTTAACCCCAATAAGACCTCCCTATAGAGCCTATTTGGTGATCGCATCAAGATTTAAGCCTTGTCAGCGTTGATAAAGTGTTGAGCGGTAAAGAATCTCTGATTCAACATGCTAAAATTGGTCAATTAGGCTATGTTTCCCAAAATCCATATGCATTTAATAATTAATATAGCATCATTAAAATTCATACACGTGTAAATAATATTCGCATCTCATCATGCATAATTGCATAAAATAAGGAACCAAAATCCAAGTGTAAATTGATAAAAAAGCAGCTAACTTTCCTAATTTTTAATTATTTCATCCTAATTCCTATTGACCTAAAAACATCCTCATTGTACAGATATTACAATTATTTTATGTAATATATTTCGCATATCTCTCTCTATAGATACTAACCACATCTTCTCTCTTTGCAGATAGCTCAGAGCGATTTTTGGATATAATTCCAAGCTCTGCTAAGAAGACTGATTTTTATTTTTTGTGTGAGAGAGAGTTAGATAGTTTATTTTCTGCATTATTCACAGGGTCCCTCTCTCTAAACCCTATTAATTTGTAATAATTCGAAATGGACTCTCTGTGGTGTGGCATAGAATTTTGGAGCACATATGCTAGATTAGAATTATTTTTGCTTGTGTTCGTAAATTTTAGGACACACATTTCTCACTAACTGTACGCACTGGTAGATCAATCAACATTAGCCAAATTGAAATCAATTCTTTCCGCTAATAGAACTATCTGCATAGAATGTTTTTCCTATGTGCATATCATTTAGTGTAAATTTAAATTGCTTGTATTGCATCCCACATGAAGAACACGAGGAATTACTGTAAGTATTCTTCTTAAGCATGCATCATTGATTTACGCTTGCATTGGATTTTTTGATTCTCCCTCCTCAGTTCTTGCAACTTAGGAATTAAATGAATTGGGACTGCTCATTAGGCTTGAATTTCTGTGCTCATCTAAGACCTCAGTGATAACCATAATCTAAAACCAATACTGCTAATCAAGATGACTGCAAATAACCTAACTTAAAATCAAGCTTGTGTCTGGTGGAGAATAACCCACTCATTGTTTGTAAGGACAAGATCACACCTCTAGGACATATCCAAAAACTGAAAATTTTCATTCAGACTACTATTTTTAGAAACAACTAGCTACTTTTCATTGAGGGAATTTTGGGTAGCTATACTGCGGTTCGTCTTCCCTTACCAGAGTGGGTGGTTTAGAGGACACTGTGTAAGGCTCCATCCTCAAGTAACGGGTAGCCGTATTTTTATGGTCCGTACTTACACCTATACTTGCTGAAAGTAGATGCAACTAGTTGTATGAACTTAGGACAACCTTCGTGAAAGATTTTGGCACCTAACAACTACGCTTAATTTTCAAGATTGTTTGATCACCTAAAATTAAAATCGAAAAGATAAGCGGTCGAACCCTGACGTGCCTTCACAAGCATCAAGTGGGTGAATTTACGTATTTATTTTTTGTCTGTATTGTGTACATCAAAGACCTTGCAACTGCAAGAAAATTGTGGTTCATAAATCATTCCATCTCTCTCTTCAGAAGATGTCAGCACAGTGGTCTTCTTACTCGATCTCCACAACCATATTCCGATATTCTTCTTCTTACACTTTCTAGGGGAACCTTCTCTTCAAACCTAGTCCCCCTCAGCGATCATTCTCTTCCCTTCCATACATCCCACCCTATGCCCACACCTCTTCATGGAAGATACCTCTCACATTTTGACGATCTTATGGACACGAGAGAGAAATCAGAATTAAGGATGGAAAATAGAGTAATAAATATTGACAGAGAAACATGATTTTTGGTTACTATGGACTACCAACCATCCCCTACTCAGGTTGACTATCTTCCTGAGTACGACCAATTTCTCTTTGACAATTCATGAGAAAACCAGAGTCAAGGAAGTATTACTCATGACCAGACCGTAACGACTATGAATAAACAATACTCTACTCAAGGTTACATCCTGGAATCACGATATATGAAGAATGATTATTCAATCACAAGTCATTAGATGTTTGAGGATGAGATTGATCGGATCAATCATAGAGAAAACACTTTGACTAAGAAAATATTTGATCTCATCCAGTCTATGCTGAATCCAGAAGAAGTGAGGCCACCACCAAGCGAACCACTTAATCATCATGTGACTCACAATCAGGCACAACCACCACTAACCTCTGACCCTCCTACCGACCATATCACAGAAAATACCAAAAAATTTGAAAAATAGAAAATTAGAAAAGAGAATGGACTATTCTGAAATGGTAGTATTTTCCAAGAGTCTGATCTTAGAGCTTCCATCGATCAAGGCCATAGAATATGTGCCCGATCTTAATAGATTTGTGAAGAGTCGACTATACCCAAAAAGACGAGCAAGAAATGATCAAGGATTAAATATCACATCATATCCATGGCCAGTTCTTTGGTGATGAATAGAAAAACCAAGAGCTGCAAAGTCAAGCGGTGGACTCGGATTATGTATGAAATTGAGGCTTCTACATTCACTCGTGTTCAATTAGATGATGACTCCACATTAAACATCCTCCCCAAGTTCTTCTTTGACCAACTCAAATTCGGACAACTAAAAAGACTAGGGTGATCGTTCAATTGCCTGATCGATCCACCAAAAGACCACGACGGATTGTTTTAGTTGTCGTAAACTTTCGAGTTGACAAAAGGGGGATTGTTTTGGTTGTCATAAACTTCTGAGGTGACAAACAATAAGTGGACGTTATTGTCCTTGACATTGAGCACCACTGAGGATTGTCTGAGTCTCCTATCACTTTAGGAAAGCCGTTCTTAGCCTCTGCTAAGGCGATTGTGTATTGTGAGACTCAGATTATCATGTTCCTGAACTTAGACCACAACACACAAAGCCTTAATGACACGACCTACTCCGAGGAAACCCGACTTGAAACCGACAGTTGTGACCAGGAGACAAACACACCACATGATCAGACCTCTCCTCACGAAATACCGACACATGCCATAGGAGAGACACTCATGAGACCAACTATTGGACAAACCTATAATTCTCACCACACCTCTCACCCTGCAGCTGCTCCTAGGAGGAAACATTATTTAGGAGCATATGGAGAATTGGACCATATTTCCGAGGAACGTCACAGTTATTTAAGTGGTCCAATCTTTGAGTCAGCAGTAATTCATGAGATACTTGGACCATACAAGGAATCAACTCAGGAAACCTCTGATGTCACCAAAATTCACGATTATCAGGAGGTGACATCAACATCCTCTGCCAACACTCACAAAGACACTAGGAACATGCTCCCTCGCCCGAAGCCGCGTATGACCCTACAAGAATTTGTCAACTTTTACGGGGATTCATCTGACAAGGAAGTCATAAATGCTACACTAGTTACTTAAGATAGGGAGAAGAAGACTGCTCATCTTTCTCCCAATGCTTGTCATAGAAACAATCTGACAAAGAAAGTCACATCAAATAATTTCTGAAGAGTCCTCGTCCGATCATGAGGTAGTTCATCATGTAAGTACAATAAGTACAACTATGATCAAAGGGCACTTACCTCTGGTTGATAATAGTTGGAGATCCTCTATGTATGACTACTATTCTTCTGAGGACGAACCTGACGATGGCATGTCCTCTTCATCCTCCCCCTCTTCACCACCCTCCACATCTCCATAATATCTCCCGCCACACTCCCACAAGAAGGTTCATCATAAACCTCCTTGACCTTGTACATTCGTAAATCTACTCAGTTCCCCATTTGTAATTATCCGATCATACTTAGGCTAACCTGAGCCTAAGTATAGGTGGATCGATACCATTGTGTATACTTCACTTCTATTATTTCTCCTAACCCTCGACTGCCTCATTTCATGCTTTTCTGCTATGCTTAGTCCCTCAAAAACCTAAGTATGGGGGTGGATGTCGACTTCTTTTTCTTCTTTGTGCAACTATACTTAGTACGAGCTATGTTTACATTTCACTTTGTGCCATGAGGACATAGCTAAAGCTAAGTATAGGGGGTGTGTTTGTATATATTCTACATACTTTATCCATAGCCCGTCCTTTATTATTTTCATCTAAAATCAGGCATGGGTAGATGCAGTATTTATTATGTATATTATACTAAATTCTTTATGTAAATAATACATGTTTTTCAAAAAAACAAAATATGGTTTCTTATTCATTATTTCATTTAAAAAATCACTCATGGTCTTGCATTTCATTAAGCATCTCATGCATCCATGCAACCTTTAGTTGGTATATTCCTGACAGATTCACTATCACTCAAGGCTTGAGGATTTGAAGACACCCGATTTCTGAGATCTTGAGAGACTGAGTTAGCCAGCCTTAGTCATTAGGGTTTTTAACTTAATAATCCACGCTTCCCTAGTTTGAAAGATTTGAGCATTATATTGCACTCTTTATCTATACCTTCTAAAGAATATGATCATCACATCACTTTCACAATTGCATGATTGATGAGATGAGTTAAGTTATTACTTGAGGAACTAGGACTGGTGATTTGAGTTTAGACCCGATTTAATGATGTTCGAGGATGAGATAAAGTTAACGAAGGCTTCAAGAAACCTAAGCTTAAGCAAAAACCTAGCAAGTATGTTAACAAGTTCGCATGCTATCGCTTGATATTTACCTATGTTCCAGGGTGTGATTAAACCTAATTTAATTGTTGATCAGTGTGCACCAACTCTTAGTAATAGCAGTGGAGCTAGCCAAAATGAAAAGAAAAGAAAGAAATATTGAAAGAAAAGCTCAACTGTTACAAATACAAATTCTATGAGCTTCCACCAAAGGAGAGCGCTCCCAACCATTTCAAAGTATCCACTTGGACCAAACACTATTAGACCCAAGGAGTTGGGCTAGCACCAAAAAAGGGCTCTGCATCGTATAGTGATACAAGTCTGGGTGTTGAAGGTATTTTAGATACTCGAAAGAGACATACCCCGGTGTACTTCCGGGAAAACAAGTGCAAAAGACTCCGAATTCTCTTGATGGACACATTGATCAAAAACAAAAATGTACATGTGTTGAGTAATAAGGCACTCGAGAGGCTCCTTGTTCCAATGTGAGGGAGAGAAGAAAATGCACAATCCTAAGCCCGCCATCGTCTGGCTGTCCATCTACACTCTCAAGTCTGACAAACTAATGAGATGGTGGATTGAATGCAATAACATACTTATTCCCTAGTGTTGAGGATTAGGTCTAGAGGAGAGTCTCCTGGACTGGGACCTTCGGTGACATCTTAACTTGACTTTCATGAATACAATACACTAAAAGTCATATCCTTATATTTTATGTACAAACAGAGAGTCAGATAAATAGAGAAGTAGGATTCCTTTGGACTAAAGCATGGTTGAGCCCATAATTTTAGATCAAATTAAGGGTCTTCAATGAATTGAGCCTTGAAAATTCACATGCACAGTCATGTATTTATCCAACTAAGTCATTCATTCATTGATGCTTGGGGAAGGGCATGTTTTAAGTATAGGTGTATGATGAATCTCTGATTGAACATGCTAAAATTGGTTAATTAGGCTATGTTCTCCAAAATCCATATGCATTTAATAATTAATATAATATCATTAGCATTCATACATGTGTAAATAATATTCGCATTTCATCAGGTATATCTGAATTTTTAATTATTTCATCTTGACTCTGATTGATTTAAAACAATTCCATTGTGTAGATATTACTAAAAAGAATAAATAAAAAATACAAAAAATTACTAACTCAAATAAGTGACAAATAAACCCAAAACCTAATTTCAGATATGACAAACTAAAACATGCATATCACCCTTATACAATGTCCGATTTTTATCTACTCACTTTTAAAGTACTCCATTTTCAAACACCTTCAAAACAAGACCAATTTCATGGAAATCAGAGCTCATATGTGAAAGTTGGGTTTTAGACTTCTTTTGTGCATTTTATCTTTTTACGATTTTTGGCCTAAGATTTTATTTCATAATTAATTGATTTTATTTTATTTCATTTTCATTTGTGTTCTTTGGTGAAGTTTTATCAAGTGGTACAAAAATCCAAATCCAAATCAAGACTGAAATCAAAGAAACTGATTGTGTCCAAGTAACCTGTGTAAGTCTATTCGAAATCTCTTATTTCTTACTTCTATTTTATTTCCATATTTTCTTATTTACTAAAAATCTAAAAAAATAGATTAATGTGTAATTAAGTATCTTTTATTTTATTATAATTTTTTTAGATTTTTATCCTTTTTAAAATCATAAAAAATAATAAAACCTTAAAAAGCTGGTTTTCTATACACATGGAGAATCATCAAAAATACCACTTTGTACAGATGATCTCTTTTGCTCCTGGTTCCTTCATAAAAGTTGAAGATCTCGTTGAGATGAACAACTTTCCTGAATTTTTTTTAGATCTGAGAATTCCTTCTGTCTCTTTTCTATTTCTTTTTGAATTTTTTGGGGTGACACATGGAAACCCCTGGGCATACCACGTGGCACCCCCACTTCCCTTCTCTCTTTCTTCTCCTCTTTATCCTCTCTGTCCTAACCTATCCCCCAGTCACGCGCATCGCACGTGACCCGATTCTATCTCTCTTTCCACGTGCACAACACGTTGTTCACCTATCGCCTCCTCCTTCCTGCAACACCTTTGGGCGACCTGCGCCCTCCTCCACAACCCTCCGCCTTACCTCCTCTTCCGTGACGGTTGCTCCACCTTCATGACCATTACGACCCTCGGCCATTCTCTCCTCCTCCCTTTAAACCCCAAGGCCCACCTCGCTCCCACTTCATTTGTTAATCGAGTGAGCGTAGCTATCAACCCCCGTGTTCTTCGTAGGTGACATCATCCGAGAGCGAGGGGAGGTGAAGATGGTCCTATCCACCACTGTGGCGTGATCCAAGGAGTCAAAGCTCCTTACTGTAGCTCCTCTTCCAGGAAGCTGTTCAGCTTCCAAGACTCGTCCTCTAGTCTTCTCGAGGCTAAGATCAGAGAGAGGCTCCATCAATCTCTCTCGACTCTGATGAGGCTCACCCGATCATATCCTTTCTCCACCACCTATCGCCATTGTTGTAGAACCCCCTCACCGTTTCGAGCCTCGTCGTGACATTGGCGAGCTCTACCAACTTCACACCTCCTCCGTACGTGTCCTCCAATGCCCCTCAGGAAAATCTCCAACCTCCACGTACGGTCGTACGCCCTTGCTTCAGCCGCCCTCACCAACTCTGCCTAGTGCAGCACGTGCCTCCACCCTTCCCGCTTTCATGCGGGCACCACACCTCTTGCCTCACCCTCCGTTTGCCTCCAGTCGTGCCACCTTCGATCTTCACCAACTGCCCTCGATAACCATCGCCTTGCCCTACAGCTGTTAGATCGGGGGATCCAACGACTGTCGTACCTCCACGATGCTCCCCAAGCTCAGTCCAAGCTTGGCGCCCACGCCTCATCAGCCTGCCATGATCAAGCTTGGTGCCCGAGTCGTCGCCTCGCTAGTCGAACCTCCGTAGCACGTGCCACATACATGCCACGTGGGTAAATTACAAGAAGACCTATGCAAGTCCAGCTATTTGAATTTAGGCCCCTGCCTCTAGACGTACGCGAGGAGCACATGCTTGCTTGGGAAATATTACAGCAACCCCCCTCGCATTCTGCAATTTGCAAAGCAGTCCCCGTCGGTTAGGAGGCACATGCTTAGCACGTGCTTCTTAGACAATTTACACAAAGCCCGAATGTTTTCCATATTCGCTGATAAGTCCCTCCAAGGACATTTTTGAAGAAATAACTTTATTTTTATTGCATTTCAGTCCCCAGAACTTCAATTTAGCATATCTTCTCCATTTAAACTCAAATTTAAATGCACAATATGTCGATTTAAAGCTATTTCTGTGCTCTATAATATTGTATACTTTGTGCACTAATATGAAAACCTATATTATTGTTTATTATTTGAGGATATATGATGATTTATGCATGCTACTTTTTGACAAATTTGTGCCATTCTTTATTGAGAAGATCCTTGACTTTATTTATAGGGATTTAAGTGCGAGGATCTTAATTTATTTTACCCTCTTATACTATTATTGATATCATTAAGGAATTAACTTTTGTAGAGGATTACTTAAGATTTATTCCTTTAATATTATTGTCTACTATTTGAGGAATTAAATCATAGAAATTTTGAGGATAGATATTCTACTTCGAAATTATTATGAGTGTAAATTGATATATTTACATGAAGCACTGGAATTAATTTCAATTTCTCTTGAGTTCAATCCTTCTTGATTTGTGGACCTATTTTGAGTATCTTGATTAATATTATTTGGATTAAAAATAAAAAGTCACAGATCCTGCACTTAATAATACCTGCTATTTATTTTACATCGCATTCACATAACATCTCTTTTCTCTTTATTTTCTGACACAGAAATTAATCTAGCATTTTAATTAATTATTTAAATTAATTTGAAACCACACAACTAGAAATCACCATTCCCTGTGTTCGACCTTTGTATATTTACCAAGTAAAATACTCCACATATTCAAATTTGTGGTTTTTGATCGACCGCATTTTGCCTCCTATAATACGATAATACAACATTATTAAAGAGGCATATTTTGCGTTCATCAAGCGGCGTGATGTAGGTTCTGCTAGAGCTCCTCTGACAACACCTTGTTGCTCCTTCACTCCAGTCAATTATGAGCTGCTAGCCATAGTCCTTTTCATTGCATTTCATTCCGTAGTTTAATTTAACTTTCAATTTAGTCAATTAGCTTATACTATGGAGTAATTTTAGGAGTTGATATCTGTTGGAGTTTCTATCTATCTTCAAATTCATCGTGCCTCTCCTGTGATCCGACCCACATTCACTCCATTCTCCTTCCCTATCGCCTTCTCCACCTTTCCCCCTTGGATTCATTCTTAGTTCTGTAAGAATCAAGGCCCAACGAGCTCCCTCCATCGCTTATTAATGAATCTCAGATTCATCACTCTAAAAGAGGATAATTAAGCTATGTTCCTCGAAATTCATCTATATTTCATCATTTATCTTTCATAATTAGCATTCATGTATGAATAAATAATAGCAGCATTTTATCATACATAATTGCATAAAACGAGGAGCCAAAAATCCCAGCCCAATTGACCTATAAAATAAGCTAACTTCCCTGACGTTAAATTAATTCATGCTAACTCCAAAGCAACTCAAACCACCTCCATTGTGTACATATTACTGACATGAATAAAGCCAAAATACAAAAAAAATCACTAACTGAAATAACTGAGAAATAACACAAACCCTAATTTCAGATCTGTTGGACTAAAACATTGATATCTTCCTCATACAGTGTCTGATATGATCCTAACTACTTTTGAACTAATGTACATTCAATTATCTTCAAAACAAGACCATCAAGTGAATCATAGCTCATATGTGAGAGTTGAGTTTTGGGCCTCTTTTGTACATTGTGTATTTTACCCGATTTCGACCTATTATTTTATATACATATTTAAATCTTTTTTATTCCTTTTTCATTTATTTTCTTTGATAAAGATTAAAATGCTTAAAAATCCTAATCCAAAATGATCTTGAAATCAAAGAAACTAACTGAGTTTGAATGTTCACTAACAATATGTATAGAAACCATCTTTTTCGTAGTTTATTTTATTTCTTCATTTTCTTAACTAATAAAAATTAAAAAATAGAGTAATGCATAAATATTTGTCTTTGATTTTATCATTTTTTCCGATTTCTATCTTATTTAAAAATGATAAAAAATTACAAACCCAAAATTCCCAAAAAATCACTTTATGCAAATGATTGATTTTGGTTTTGGTATCTTCATGAATGTTGTAGATCTTGTCGAGATGAGCAATGTTTGCGAAGAAAATTTTTAATCTGAGGGCGTTTGTCATTTCTTTTAGAATTTTGTTTTCTTTTTATTTTTCGTTTCTTCTAGAGCTAATACGTGACAGCTCTAGGAGCCGCCACATGTCACTTATTTTTCGCCTTTATTTTTCATTTATCTTTAAAAAATTTATTAAAATTTAAAAAATAATAGAATTAAAATAAGTGCCATGTGGCACAACCTTGACCGTCCGATCTCGGCTGATCAGACGACCACTATGATCCATCTCCTTCTTTCAATCGACCGACCACCTTTCCAAATGTGAGCGCTGCCGTCTCCACGGATTTCACTGCCACTGCACCGCCCCGCATATCCAATCTCCGATTCTCTTCCAATCCCGTACACTGACCTTCCATCGTCAACCACCTCCTTTCAAATCTGGACGAATCTCCTGCGTACACAATCAATCAGATCCGACCATCACCTCGACTCCCCTCGACCTCACGATCTCCATCTCCCATCACCTTCCTGATTTTCTCCCTCATCAGATCCTCCTCTCAATCGTTCCCAATCTCCGCCGCCACCTTCCATAGCCAGCTACTCCATCGAACTATAAAATACATCGAGCCCTCCTTGTAAACCATCTCCCAGTTGCATAATTACAAGAGGAGGTCGGTGGTGACAACCTGACCCTTGTTCTTTTCTGACGAGGTTCAACCATCTCACGGCTGCTGCAATGCCATGGTTCCACCTTGCGTCTGCTCCTACTCTGGCTTCATTATCATCGAGCTGTGCTCCGGTCCCTATGCCATTGAGCCCCATCCACTCTGCCTGATGATCGTCCACACCTGCTTTTCACTCCATCAGTCCATCACACCATCGATATTGCCATCGACCTTCATCGACTTCCTCTCCCGCAGAGCAAGCCATGTATCACTATCGTAGGTCTGCATCAACGCTAACTAGCACCTTCAGATCCAACCCACTCTGCCCAATGCTCCCCCTTCCACAACCGGATCCCCACCTACGTAGGTCCGACTGCCCCATCTCAGCCTGCTAGCCATTGAGCTCCACCCTCTCTGCCACGAGCCACCGGGCGTAAAGCCCGAGACCCCTGCTCATGTGCATAGCACGTGCATTGGGGGAACGTCTGCACAGAACCCCCCATCACGTGATCTGCACATGCATGCAAGGGGCATATTGCAAAGAGGCCTTCCAAATGCCGCCGATTATAGAAGAAACCCCTTTCCTAGAGGTCACATGCTTTGTACGTGACCTGCTAGAAATTTTGCAACTACCCTTAGAGGGGATTAGTAATGTATATTTAGTCCCTACTACCAGTTTCTTTGATATATTTTAGGTTTGTAATTTTGCAAACACACCCCTGACTTCCCTCTATATTTTGAACATGCATTTTGCATCTTTTTTTATATGTAAAAAATTGTCATTTTGTTTTACAATTAATTCATTATATTATGGCATGTGCTTCAAATTTTTATGCTCTATGGTTAATTAATAATTAATATTCTTGCAGAAATTTGTATATTTTGTCCAATTAACACTAAGAAATTAATAGATAATTAACCATTGCTAGAAAAATTACCGAAAATTCACGGATATAGAATTAATTATATTTCACATTATGCTTAAAAAGAATTGCATTTGCATGCATCATTTTCTCTATAGAATTCATTTTATTGATTTCAATATTTAATTTTTAATAGATATTAGACTCTACATTTTTAGGATTTTGGATTTTTCTACAATATTTCATTTATTGATATACATTAGATAATTTTATTCCTGAAAATAAGTAGGTTAATATTTATTATAATTAATAATTGAAATTTAGCTTTTTTGCATTCATAAATTCATTATTTATTCATATTGCATTTAAAAATTCTAAAAAAATTATGGGTCATTCCTTTCATCATAATTCACATCTTAGCCAAGTTTTGTAATTGTTGGACATCGTTTGATCAACATCAATATTTTAGTCCAAACTGGTCCACATTTGCATTTGCATTCAAAAGCTGCATAAAAAAATAAAAAATAATCCGCCTCAAAAACCATGCACGAAATTTGATAGACATTAATCGAGGTTGTTCCTTTGCCTCCTTGAGTTCGACTCTAGGACTTGTCCAAACTAAATAAACATAAAACCGCTTCAATTAAAATTGGATTAAATAATTAAGTGATTATTTTCTTGATTGATTCTGATTATCAACCTACAACGAAACAACATTTTACATATTTACGTGTTAATTCCTACAAGTTAAAAGAGGGTAACTCGGGATGGCGCCGTTGTCGGGGAAGCAAACGCCTTAGGTTTTTTATCTAGAAAATTAATGTTAAGTTTTCCATACATTTAGGTAGTCTGAACATCGAACCTCATCACCATACATTTTCTATTTTTATTTTATTAATTTTTTCCTGTATTTAGTTTATTTTATTTTCAGCATTTATTTTCTTGTTATTTTTTATTATTTTATTCACTCTCTTACACTCTCTCTCTCTCTCTCTCTCTTATTTTTCATGCAAGGTACCCAGCGTACATGGATCACTTTTCTCAAATCGATGCATCTTCACCGACCACTGAAAAAGCCTCATAATAAATTAAGATCGAGTCGAGTCGTGAGAGAGCATAGAGTTTAGGATTTACTTTCTACAATTTTAATTATTTGTAATTAATTGCTCATTTACAATGGTGTCCGTTTGGACTCTCGCATATGTAACAAGACCTAAACACTTTCTCTGTGGTGTGTCATGTCCTATTTCATAATCCGGTGAGGGTGGGGCCTGACTTGAGTGGTTCGTAGGGTTAGACCTGCACTAATGACTATCAGAGCTTCTAGGATTATTTTACATGTGCTCGTAGAACCTAGGACCACACTTCACTTAAATTGAGATACACATTAGATCGTTCAACTTAGTCAAAAAATTTAACTCAATTCTTCATGTCTAATAGAACTTTCTGCTAGGTGCAATTTTGTTGGATTGCATTCTATATAAAATAAATTTCAATTCTTGTATTTCATCTTGCATGGAGGTTGCGAGGAATCACTTTAAGTCTTCTAACTGAGCATACATCATTTTTTCCGTATGCATTGGCTTTTCCCAAATTTCTCCCTCTTGTTTTGTCATTCAAAATTTAAAAGGAAATTAGGACTGGACGATAGACGTGAATTTCTGCTAACCTAATTTTTCAATGACCACCTAATTAAAATTGGGACTGCTAAATAAGGTCGACTAAAGTAAACCATAAAATTGAGAATTTTTGCGGGAGAACAAACCCAACCTTGGATTAATTTATCTGTCAGAGTGAGCGAGGGACGACACTTAAGGGTAGAGTCAAGCTCCGTGATTTTCATTCATACTACTGGTTCTATAAAAATGATTAGCTACTTCTCAGGGAGGAAACACAGGTAGCCATTTACGGCCTGTCTTTTCTTAGTAGAGAGGATGGTTTAAAGGACACTACATAAGGCTCCGTCCTTAAGTAACGAGCAATCATTTTATGGTCCATACTTACACCCATACTGCTTGAAAGTATGTGCAACTAGTCGTAAGAATTTGGTCAAGTTTTTAGGAAAATACAGGCGCCTAATAGCTCACTTAAACATATGCAAGACCTTATGTGTCACCAATTAAAATTGACAAGATAACTGGACAGACTCTTGCGATCATCACTATGTGAGTTGATGAACCTGGGGTTTGATTTGTGTTTGCATTGTGTGCGCGAATCGAGCTCGAATATCAAAACTGCACACTTGTGCCATCACTCTCCTTAATATACAAATTAATGTTTTCTTCTATTGAGTATCCCGTGCACTTGAACATTTTCAACCAAGATCCATTATGTCAGCTCATCCACCTCCTTTGAATATGATGGGACATTGGTCTCTGTATCCACCCGATTATTTCTTTTTGATCAAACCCAAATCATATAAACCCTCTTCATCCAAGCATCCTTCAACATTCGCGGGAGACTCTCACTCATAAATGAATCCAATCTACTATATTAATTCCAATCCATTTTACTTGAATTATCCAATCAAATTCAACATTCCTTCGAATTTACCATTGCCCCACTCTTTTCTATACATGATCAACTTCCATCCTGGGCTGACCTATCTTATTCCCGATTTCTCACTAGAAATCATGAACCATTTGAAGAGCAATATACTATCGAGACAAATGACTGGAGGAGACACCAACCCCAAAAATCTTCATTATCTCCTCTTCTTAATGTTGAGAAAGATAAATACTTCACAGATACACATCCAGACTGGATCTTAGGGAATAACGTGATGACCCAACCAAACCGAATGGAGCGTCTGCACCTGATGATCATCCATACTTGATTGATCTTAATAATCAAATCTCTATTGACCAAGCCGTATACCACTCCTTTGGACAACCTGCACATACAACCTGCATATGGACTGATGACATGGACACACATGAACTATGAATGTTGACTTCACTGTATGAGGATCCGACCATTCACAACAATAGAACTGGACTCTACTCCACCCAACATTTCATGCATGAGTCATATAATGTAGAGTATGAGACCTACATATTTCCGCAGAATCCTCCCATAGAGCAGGCTACGCCCACGATTGATCATGAGAAGTTTTTCGAGGATGAAATGTTAAGATAGAGAGGGGAGATATTGAGAAAACTTTTGCCTAACTTGTGGATGAAAATGGAAGACAAAATGATTAGATCTCAAGTTGAAAATCTAGAGAATACTCAAAATCCCAAAAACTCTGTACACCCTAGGGATGACTCTGATAGTGACACCTCTGAATACTGTTCCCTTAGGGATGATTCTGACTCTAATCAAAATCCCTCCTCTGCTGTGGAAAGCAGTACATCTTCACACCATACCAAAAAGATCAAAAAAATCAAAAAAAATTGAAAACACCCAAAAAAGGAAAAATAGAAAAAAAACCTTGAAAATCGAAAGTGGAGAGGGTTTGAAGAATTTGGATCCTACCCTGAGGGAAGCACTTGATAAAAGATTGATTTTTGAACTTCCCTAAACAGATAATTGAAAACCTCCACGACTTGGAAAGATTTGTAAAGGGTAAATTAATGCTGAAGAAGTTGGACAGAAAGAGAACAAAGACCGAAAGACATATATTGTCAATGGTCACCTCTTTGATGATGAGAAGAAAGACCAAGAGAAGTAGAGTGAAGCGATTGCCTTGATTTTACTATGGAATCAAAGACACAACATTCTCCCACGACTGAATTGATGATGGCTCACTGATCAACATCCTCCCAACTTTAGTGTTTGATAAGATCAAACTCGGACCAATCCGAAAATCAAGAGAGATCGTTCAATTGGATGATCGATCTATAAAATGACCGAGAGGAACAATTTCAACCATAATTACATTCCAAGGTGCTCCGCTCAAAGAGGACTTCACAATCATTGATATTGAGCATCGAGGAGAATTCACCCAGTCTCCAACCATTCTCAGAAAGCTGTTCTTATCCTTAGCTAAAGCAACTATAGAGTGAGAGACTTAGAAAATCAATTTTACAGCAACGGAGCACTTCGGTCTCATCCAATCTTTGAGGAAACATAGTATTCCAAGTATACCCACAAAGCCATCAACAACCATGACCATCAAGCAGAAGAAGAGTTCTACCCCGTTGCTACAACTGAGATAACGACTATAGAGTAGACCATTGGTTCAGAGACTCATCCCATCCTCCCATTCCCTGTTGCTTGCACCTCAACCACTATCATGGCAAATCCTATGGAACAACACCAGATACAAGACCTTTACCATATATATGGTGATTATGACGAGGAAACACAAGCATGGGCTTACCTTGAGTCAGACAAGACCTCCTCTGATCGCCTTGATCAAATCAATCTGACAAAGGAATGCACCAGCGTCAAGTCAATTGAGAACAAATATGTGGGACATGTGCTGACCAGGGAGGAACATTTCAATGGTTATTCATCTGAAGACCTGATTGTCAGCACCTCACTCACAGGACCCGCACCTTCACAGACAACGCTGACCAAAGTACCCATTCCGGCTACTCCCTCATTTAGTCAGCTCTCTGGTAAACTGACTAAGAAAGTTGCCTTTGTCACACTGTAAGAGGAATCTTCTGATAATTCCTCATCAGGTTGGGATAAGGTAATCTTTATGAGTGAGTTCAATTCGACAGCTCTGACGTCCTATCTAAACAAAAAGCCAAATATCGACCCCCGTTAGAAGAATCTTTCCCCTCACTACTCTTCCTCGAGAGCCGACTCTCCTGGTCTCATTAAATATACCAGAATAATCTCTTATGGCCATATTGAGACTGGTGCTTCAGAGTATTCATCATCCGAGGATGAGGCAATTGACCACAAGACTAAGCACATTTTGATAAAGCATCTTAAAAATAAGAATATTTGGAGTACCTCTACCTTATAATATTATTCTTCTGAGGATAACTCCAATGACAGCTGGGAATCATATGATTCATATGCTTCATCTTCTTCCTATCAAAACACTCTCCAACATGATGCTTCTGAGGATAACACTGATGATACATTGGACTCATCTGCTACATCTTCTTTCAATCATTATGACCTCCCGCCACTAGCTCACTAAAAGATACGTTCAAAATCTCCTTAATCATCGGGACCCTCCCTCCCGACCCCATTGGTTCCCTTGTACATTTTCTTACTCTACTTAGTCCAAGGCCTAAGTATAGGGGAATTGATGCCATCTATATATACCACTCTCCTCATTCACTCTCAACCGCCCCATTTCCACCCTTCTTCCATACTTAGGCTGATCAGAGCCTAAGTATGGGGGACCCGATGCCCGCTGGATATACTCTCCTCATTCGAACTCCACGTCTTTGTTCGCCTCATTTTTCACCCTTCTTCTGTACTTAGATTGTTTATAGCCTAGGTATAGGGGGGCGAGCCGAATTCTATTTTTCTTTTTCTTTTTCACTCTCTTATGCTTAGCCCAAGCAATGTATTCTCTGCGCTTCTTGTGCTCTGAGGACATAACACTCATTAAGTATAGGGGGTGTGTATATACTATGTATATATTTTACCCATAGCTTGTACTCATTATGTCTATATTCTTATTTATGGGGTGGGTAACTAACTTATAAAATCTACAAAAAACCTTGCATTACAAAAACACAACAAAAAAACTTGTTTGCATTTCACGCATCTGCACTCCATCCAGCATTTCATGCATCTGTGAAAAGTCCTTGGGTTCTGAACCGAGTTATGAGCAGAAATCGAGAGGGGTCTAGCCTTAGCCTTAATCCACTTAATTTTCAGAGGAACTTAACTGAGAAATAAGATTTTAGAAGCTTCATGTCTTTGACTTAATTCTTCGAGTTCCACATGACAACGTGAAAGATTTTGACTCTTAGTGTCAAACCCGTCATCTCATTCTGGGTGTGACTCTTGAATAGAGAATTAATCTGCAATCTCGCATTATACACTTATCTCAACTTAGATGGGGTGTTGGAAGACTGTGTGAGTCTCTTTTCTGGTAGCATGGACATCTAAAGACCAGAGTACAGGTTGAAATAAAGCTTCAGATAAGGGATAGACGACTGGGCATAATTTAAGACCCCAAAACATGCGCGAAAAGAAATATTCCATATCTACAGAGGTACAACAAGATACACGTAGAGCTACCAAAAAACCAAATAAAAAGAAGCCAACTACCAAATAAATATTTGACCAAAAAGGTCCAAGCTTCAAGAAAAACTGCAGATCTTGGTGGAGACTTGGCTAAACTGGCATGCTTCACAAAGATAGGTGACTATACTAGCCACCCTCCAGTTCTTTTTCCCTTCTTCTAATTTCTCCCCCTTTTCGATTTTGAACACATCGCGATAGACCTTACAAGGAAATACCTGACTCCCTGACGACGAGTTATTGGAGGAGAGGTGGTAGTACGACGTTCTTGGTGGAAAGAGCTAAACCTTTTACATATATGAGACAATTGCTCAATGTTCATGGGGTATGCTTTGGGAAGAGTATTGATCTAAGATGACTTCTGAGCCAAAACTCTGACAATGATGTGTAGAACTGGGAGGTTGTTGATTTTAAAACCCTAATTCTCACAGAAGTTTTGCCAGACTAATAATCCAAAGGTCGGGTCTAGCTCCATTTTCACCTTTTGCTCATGGTCTTGGTATGAAACCCAATCTCATTTCTCCTCATTCATTCTTCATATGCTCATGGATGAGCATGGTTTACGTATAAGGGGTTAATGAATCTCAAATTCATCACTCAAAAAGAGGATAATTAAGCTCTGTTCCCCAAAAAATCATCTATTATTTCATCATTTAGCTTGCATAATTAGCATTCACACATGAATAAATAATAATTGCATTTTATCATACATAATTACATAAAATGAGGAGCCGAAAATCCCAGACCGATTGACCTATAAAATAATCTAACTTGCCCAACTTCTAATTAATTCATGCTAACTTCAAATTACCTGAAATCACTTTCATTTTGCACATATTACTAACTGAAATAACTGAGAAATAAACCCTAAACCTAATTCCAGATCTGACCTATTATTTTATGTACATATTTAACTCTTTTTATTTTATTTCTTTTTCATTTATTTTTTTGATAAAAGTTTTATTAAAATGCATAAAAATCCTAATCCAAAATGAACTTGAAATCAAAGAAACTAATTGAGTCTGAATGTTCATTAACAGTCTGTACAAAAACCATCTTTTTTCGTAGTTTACTTTATTTCTTTATTTTCTTAATTAATAAAAATACAAAAAAATAAAGTAATGTGTAAATATTTATCTTTGATTTTATCATATTTTTTCTCAATTTTTATCTTTTTTTAATATGATAAAAAATACAAAACCCAAAAATTCAAGGTAATCTATGTACATAAAGTACCCCCCAAAAATCACTTTGTGCAAATGATCAATTTTGACTTTGGTCTCTTCATGAAAGTTGTAGATCTCGTCAAGATGAGCAACTTTTGTAAATAATTTTTTTGATCCAGGCCATTTGTTATTTCTTTTTGATCTTCTTTTCTTTTTATTTTTTATTTTTTCTAGAGCTGACGAGTGGCAGCTCCAGGAGCTGCCATGTGTCACTCATTTTCACCTTTATTTTTTAATTAATTATAAAAAATTATTATAAATTTAAAAAATAATAAAAATAAAATAAGTACCATGTGGCATAACCTCGGTCGATCGGACAACCATTGTGCTCCATCTCCCTCTTTCAATCGACCGACCACTTTTCCATATCTGAGCGCTACTGCCTCCGTGGATTTCGCTTCTGCCACGCCGCTCTGTGTATTCCATCTCAGATTCTCTTCCAATCTCGCATGCCCACCTTCCATCGCCAGCCACCTCCTTCCAAATCTGGCCGAATCTTCTGCATACATAATCAATCAGATATGGCCATCCCCTCGACCTCGCGATCTCCATCTCCAATCACCTTCCCGATTTGCTCCCTCATCAGATCCTCCTCTCAGTCGTTCCCAATCTCCACCGCCACCTACTAAAGCCAGCTACTCCCTCGACTTATAAAACACATCGCCGCCCCTCCTTGGAAACCATCCACCGATTGCACAATTACAAGAGTAGGTCGGTTTTGACAGCCTACCCCCTCTTCTTTTCCGACAAGGTCTGGCATCTCACGGCCGCTGCAGTGCCGTGGTTCCACCTTGCGTCTACTCCTGCTCTAGATTCATTACCATCGAGCTGTGCTCTGATCTCTATGCTGTTGAGCCCCATCACTCCACCTGATCATCATCCACATCCTCTACGCGCTCCACCAGTCCATCGCACCCTCGACATCGCCATCGAGCTCCATCGACTTCCTCTCCCGTAGAGCAAGCCTCATGTCACCACCATAGGTCTGCATCAACGCCAACCATCATCTTTAGATCTAGCCCACTTCTCTCGGTGCTCCGCCTTCCACAACCGGATCCCCGCCTGTGTAGGTCCGACCGCCCTCATCTCCGCCCGCTAGCCCTCGAGCTCCACCCACTCCACCATGATCCACCAGGCGTGAAGCCCGAGACCCTCACTCACGTGCGTTGGGGGAATGTCTGCACAAAACCCCCCACCACATGATCTGCACGTGTGCGTGGGGGGCATATTGCGAAGACACCTTCCAAGTGTCGTCGATTACGAAAGAAACCCCCCCGCTTAAAGGCCACGTTCGTCGCACGTGACCTACTAGGAATTTTGACACTTTTGATAACTAACCATTTCTTGAAAAATTGCTGAAAATTCACAGATAGTAGAATTAATTATATTTCACATTGTTCCCAAAAAGAATTTATTTGCATGCATCATTTGCTCTATAAAATTCATTTTGTAGATTTTAATATTTAATTTTTAATAGATATTAAACTCCACATTTTTAGGATTTAGAAATTTTTACAATATTTAATTTATTGATATATCTTAGATAATTTTATTTCCAGAAAATAAGTAGGTTTAATATTTATTATAATTAATTATTTAAATTCACCTTGTTTGTATTCATAAATTTATTATTTATCCATATTGCAGCCAGAAATTCCCAAAAAATTATAAATCATTCCTTTCACCATAATTAACATCTTGGCCAAGTTTTGTAATTTTGGACATCATTTGATCAAAATTAATATTTTAGTCCATAAAATGGCCCACATTTACATTTTCATACAAAAATTGCATCAAAAATACAAAAAATATTCTGCTTCAAAAACCGTGTACGAACTTTGATAGACATTAATCCAGGTTATTCCTTTGCCTCTTCGAGTTCGACTTGGGACTTGCCCATGATAAATAAACATAAAACTGCTTCGATTAAAATTAGGTTAAATAACTAAGTGGTTATTTTCTTGATTGATTCCGATTACCTGCCTACAACGAAACAACGTTTTACATATTTGCATGTTAATTCCAACAAATTAAAAGAGGGCTTCTCAGATTCGTCACCTATCACCAGAGCTTTTTCATCTCGCCCCTCCGTAGTGCTTTCAGCTTCAGCGATCGGTCGAGAGAGACCCTCTCATGCCCCTCTTCAATTTTGTGTAGGTACGAGTTACCTGCAGGAACCTGGAAGCCCATCTGAAGCTCATATCAAAGCTCCAGGTCACTTGAGCTCCGGGCCCCCTTCAATGGGGCCCGGACCTTGTTGATACCATCTACAAGTGAGCACTAGCTCTAGGAAACCCAAGAGACAATTGAAGATATGATCAGTGGTCGGAGGTGCAAGAATCAATGGAGAGATGTTCGTCTCATCTGAGTTTTTGAGGTGTTCTTCCAGACATCTCAAGGGCCGTCCGATTAGAGACACAACCCAGATCTAATCTGGGCTATTCATTTTAGATGAAGTCTCTCGAACACCGTCCGATCGTGCCATGTGGAGCACTAATAGCCAATTGATGAAGCACCTTTGAGGGGTAAATATATAAGTAACCCCTCAAATTTTTTGCATTTAATAGTATGTCCTATAAATATTAAGTACCGCTTTACATTTTTTTGTAAAAATTGCACAGATATCCTAGAACTTATAGTATCTTACACTTAGTCCCGTGACACGTCACCTCACATGGGCCCACGTGAGGTGGGCAAATTCTAAGAAAACCATTCAGGGTTCTTAAATTGTATTGAATACTAAAATTTGTAAAATACATGTTAACTTTCGGGTATTTTTGCATACAAACTCTTAGACTTTATTTAATTACATAAATGTCCCTCTTAGTATTGTAATTATTTATTTGCATATCTATTTTCTTTAAGTAGCTCATGTGTCCTATACATTTTGGCAACATTGTGGGATATTCTTAAAATGATGCCGATGCACATTCATATTTTCATTTCTCATTTTGTTGCATTTCCTAATTATTAAAATAGAATAGGAGCTATTTATTCCTTGTTTACTTAGAAAATTCAAAAAAAAGAAAAAGAAAAAGAAAAAGAAAAAGAAAATTAACTTTAAAAAATCCAAAAATTGAGAGTATATATATTACCATATAATATCACTCTAGACCAAAAATCACAAAAAATATAAAAAAAATCTTACAATAGAAAAACCCTTAAAATCTAAAAAAAACAGTAAAACTTATATAAAACTAAAAAAATAATTTTGTGTTGTATATTATTATTATATATAATATCTCTTAAAAATAGTTTTGGGCATTTTGAACTTATTTTCTATTTTTAAAACCCAAACAATTCGACCTATTTAACTTATTCCCTATTTTATATATTTAACTCATTTAAAAATACATAAAAAATTAGTAGAAATTATAGAAAAATCACAAAAATAGCAAAGAATGATAAAAAATAAAAAAAATTATTTTGTAATTTTTGAGTATATACAGTTATATTTATAAATATAAAACCTTATATATCCTATATATATATTTACTTATATACTTATAACAATAATTAATATTAATTATAAATACTTAATATATATTTAAATCCTTTAAAAATGAGACATACTATACCTGTATATATATTTCCTACATTTTTACATTTTATTTACTTTATATATTGTACAGTCTTTATAATATACATATTACTATATATATTTGTACTTATTATATCTTTAAAAAGAAAAAGAGACTAAAAATTTGCAAAATTAAAAAGAAAAATAAAATATAAATAATATAAATAATATATAAAAAATTAAAAATTTCATAAAAATAAATGCAATTAAAAACCCATAAAAATTCAAAAGCGGAAAAGGCGCAAAAACAATTGTTTATTTTTATTAGTAGACAATAATTCACCCATCCATGAATTGCTCTCAGTGGTTCGACCCTTACACTTGCTATCTATAAACATTTTTATGTAGGGTATAATAAATTTCACCCTACATTTCTTTATTGCATTATCATTACTGTGGGTTGATTGTTGATCTATTTGATTAGTTGATGTGTCGAGAGGTGAGAGAAGGCTGATACAACGATTGCCAGATTTGACTTGTCGAACACCGCATGCTCCTCCAAGACCAGACATTAGAGACCTCTCACCGATTGCATCTATCAAACGGTGTCATTGCCGGGAAGCAACACAGGATAGGATATCACATATTATTTGCATAATTTTCTTATTTTTGTTTTCTTTTTATAAATAACTATTTATCTGCTTCTAACCACTTCTCTGTTGACTTCTTTGCGAGGAATCATTTGGCGAATGTGACTTCTTTGGAGATTTGTGCACCCAAGCTATGGGGAGATTAGCCTTTGAAGAGAGAAAGGAAGAGAGATATAGAGATGAGCAACCAGCTTAGTGTAGATTTTTATTTCAGAGAGAGACATTTTATTTAATTATTAATTTGTAATAATACATGCACCTACTCAAGTGATTGTTCACCTGGGGCCTCACCGATTTTGACAGTTTTTCTTCACCTTCTCATTTTCTATTCTCCTTATTTTCCATTTATTTCTCTTTATTTTCTGCATTTTGAGTTTTCCACATTTATTTTCTTTGTTTTATGTGAATAAGCCCTTAGATTTTGAGGGCATGCTTAATCGATTAATCTAGGTCCAAACACTTAATATATTTATGCATCTATAATCTATATGTTTGGACTTCGATCAAACTTAATTTGGTTCTTCATGCTAATAGCAATTCCTACTTAGGACAATTTCATCGGCTTGCAATTGCATGTAGTGTAAATTTAAATTCATTGCCTTCCATCCTGTATGGAGAGTGTCGGGAAGCACTATGAGTCTTCTTACCAAGCATACATCATTTGATACAAGAGTGGGATTTCCATTCTAGTATCCACTTACATGGCTTTTCTGCTATCTCCCATTATTTTTGTATCACTTAGGATTTAAAGAGAATACAAAAAATCACTAGGAGAGTTATTCTGAAAAATACTGAAAAAGTGAAAAATCCAAAAAAATTAAAATAAGGAGACTGTTTAATAAACCTCGATCAAATTTAAATTCGTATGGACATCATTATTTTGGTTCATAAAACCCTCATTATTTTTAGGTACATTCCAGACTGAGTGAGGTAAAATCCTAAGAAAATATAACTAAAAACCCAACCCGAGTATTGCCTTGTTATTGACTAGATTCACAAAGTATTGGCGCTTCTATCGTATGTGGGCGAGTAGGGCCTTGTCAATGACAGTGTTCTCGCCTTGTGTAGAAACATCTGACTTGGTCCACTAAGCTTAGGTCACACCCTAATGGTTGTCTTTGTCTCATCGTTTCACGTCTGAGTACTCCGCCAGGGGGAAGTATTAGTTCCATCTATTGACTTCCTCCTCTATTCTTTGGCTGAGTAGTGGATCCAGACCCAATAGTAAGGATTCTCTTAAAAAGTGCAGTCTACATGTTACCAAGGAAGTGGGAAGTATATGATATTTTTCTGGCAGTACGCACTATTTTATATGGTTAGCCCACTAAGGACTTGTTATAAGATTTGCTCGAAAAATGAAAATAAAACTGAAAAGTTAAAAATAGCAGAACTTTTAAGGCTTTATATTGTGTTTAGTTGGTAAATCCACTTGTTTTGGTGTTTATTTGATTTTAGATTTAGGTCAAAGATCCAGTCATGTACACTTGCACCTTTTTCATTTTATCTACTTTCATTTCTTCTTGCCCCATTCAATTTGTGACTTCTACTTTTTCCCTCATCATTTCATCTATTGTTTATCACCGTATTCCATTCTTCATCTACTCTGCTTTTCTCGGTATGTCAATTTAAGGATGGTTTAATTTGGACCCCATCGACACCTATATCGATTCTATGAATTCGACATCTTCAATAATTCGAGGCAATTCCTGAGAACCCAGTTCGGATCTTGTGAACCACTCTCCAGACTCCTCAACTTCTTTCTCTATTCAAATAAATCAGGATTACTCTTCTCCTGCCATTCACCCCTTGTGGATGGAGATCGATTTCAGTTCATATCAAATGCTTCATTCACACACATATAGAATTGACCCTCATTCTAGATCATCCATTCCACTTGGCACCTAAGATTGTCAGGATGATTGGGATACATTTCATGGTGCAGATCAAGAACAAACACTGGACCCCGTTCAGATACATTCCTCCGTATCTGAATCAGAGATGGCTCTTCAAGGGAAAGGGAAGGGACCGAATCAACCAGATTAGGGACAACTAGATCATAATGCAATGAACACTCAATTGCTAACTTCTATACAGTTTATCCAACAATAGCTGACAGATCATGCATTTGCCCATGTCACCTTCCAAGACATTTTGAATGGCACGGGGGATGGGGGGGAGAGAATAGAGGAGGAGACATAAATGATGATGGACAAGGAAATGGACACCATGGAGGACTGGTATATAAGCCAAGGAGAGAGGCTCCCAAGCCTACTCTCAAAAAGATTTTTTTTTGAAGGAATACTCTCAAAAAGATATACAATCCTGGCTCTGGAGAATATAGTGGATAGAGATCCATGTAGTCCACGAACATTTTGAATTAAAGCTGCAGTTCTTGGATCTTCTTTCCTCCTTCCACGAGAATACTAATGAAAAGCCCTATATCCATCTCCAACAATTCTCTCGCATCTACCGCACCACTCACTACCCTAACAATCCTGTTAGTTGTAGTCAAGATGACAATATTCCCCTTCAGCCTTCAGGATAAGGCTCTCTATTGGATAAATCACTTGGGAAGGTTGTGACAACCTGAGAGGAACCAAAGTTTGCATTCGTCCAAAAATTCTACTCTCTTTGTCATCTGAATCAGATGCGGGCGCATATGAACAACTTCTCTCAAGGACTACACGAGTCCATTCATGAAGCATGGGAGGGATTTAGAGATTTACAGGAGAAGTGCCCCCACCATGACATTCCTCGGACCAACCTGGTCCAACATTTCTTTGTAGATGCTGCATGTAGCTGATATCATTTCAACAAGGATTAAAACATTGTCTGGCATATATTTAAATAGATGACTGAAGGAGAGGCCACCTTATCATTGTCCCGTACATATCAAAGACAACCACATATCCACCAGAATCCAGTGAATATGGCAGCATACCACAAGCATTATAGGGATGGGATTTCCAATCTCAACGGAGACACCTGTCCAAAGTAGATATCACTGAGAATAGATCACATGACCTTAAGAAGTTATCCATGATCGAACAAAGGACCCAGTACCTGGACAAGCTAGATCAGATTTCTAAGCACTTGGAGCTGCTTGTCAACACCATAAATACCATGCAGTCTGCAAGTCTGGTAGCGACAACTCCTGCTGAGTTGAAGGAGCTACCATCACCACATCAGCCTCAGTCGAGTTCATGTTAGCCTCAGTTCCAATGCGTATATTATGTGCAGGCACCTGACCAGTCACCTCCGTAGCCGTCGCAACAGATCGTTGTATACCTGCCAGAACCCCAGCCCCCATCATATGCAGATCCATTTTCCCACCACCTCTTCAAATCCAAGAGGTAAACGCCATTTGGAACAACGATGCTCAATTGGTCCGTCCAGGCAGACAACAACATGGCTAATCCGATGGGATGTTTGTCCAGAACCACCGGCCTCTACATCAACAATCTCCACCCTATGAAAATATGTGGAGACAGAATAATTCATACCAACAACCATCTATCGCTAGTACCAGTTGCATCACCAATACACGACTACTCATCAAAACCAATACCTTCCTCCTCCTCAATTTCAACAGCAACAACCCTCCTCACTACAATCAATAATACTCTTACCAGCAATCTCCGCATTCTCACTCCCAAAGTGGCCAATACAATGAATCATATGAGGCAGCTCCTGTGAACCCCGCTCTTGACTGCTTGGCCTATAACTTATCAAATGCCTAATAGAGACGAGCCAGAAGCATGCCGACCTTTCCACCACAAAAAACTCCCATTCCAGCACAGGTCGAGGCCAACCCCAACAATTTCAAAAGGAAAGAGCAGGTAGTTTGTGATATCTCAGCTGGTACAGAAAAGTTAAGTATTTCAGATTTTGTGTTGTCTCATGCACTAACTCTCTGGAGTGGCAGGACATTACCGTTGTCTGTTGTAGCGAAGCAAATGTGGTCCCTTATAGCCAACTTCTCTCATATGTCCCATGGGCCTATTCACGAGGCATGAGAACGATTCAAAGACTTGACAAAGAAGTGCCCCCATTATGATATACCAAAGATAAGATTAGTGCATAGGGTTTGAGCTTCGATAAGAAGAGGCTAGTAAATGCTGCTTGTGGGGCTTCTCAGTTCAACAAGGATGATGACGTTCTATGGCAGATCTTTGAGGAAATGCAGAGAGCTCAACAACACTATCTTCTCCCCATGCATTTCAGAAGTATCCTGAACAACTTCCCCACATTCATGATATGAAAAGGATCGAGAGTTCTGATCTGAGTATCATGGGGAACCACCTATCCAAAGTGGACATAATTGAAAAGTAATCACAAAACATTTAAAAATTAAATGTGATCGTAGAGAATAAATCAGTTGTATGGATAATCTGGATGATATTACAAAACACATGGAGTTGCTAGTCAGTATTATTGATAACCGAAAAACCCACCAAAACCCGGGTGAGGGCATAAAAACATGGGTCGTTGCGACTCAGATATTGGAGATCGGTCAATCAAGAAAATATAAGACCACCAAATCGGAAAATAAAGCAATAAAATCAAAGAGCGGTCCTCGCTATTTATTTAACCTGGTATAACGACCAGGGTTGAACTCAAGGAGCACTGATTGGCCGGATCGACCTATGATGTAGTCAAAAATAAAATAAAACAAAAAGGTATTTTTGGTGGATTTTTATATATTTTAAATTTTTTATGTTTTTAATTATAAAGAAAAAGTAAGAAAAGGGTAAAAAGCACAATTTATTCAACACATCAGATAAAGCCAAAAAAATCAAATAAAATTGTTTTTGTGTTTTTTTATATTTTTAAGTGATTTTGGTGATTTTTTTCATAATTTTGAAATTTTTATTTGGTTTTATAAAAATAGAAAAAGGCAAAAACAATGAAGTAATGTGCAATCAGATTTGAAAGGCTAATTAAAAATAGCTAGTTAGTCTATAAAAATCTGAAGGCAATTTTTATGAAAAGTAAAAATAAAAACTAAACTAAGGAAATTGAAATTGCATTTTTTTATATAATTTTTATAATTATTTTAAGGTTTTTAGGATTTTATGTTTTTTATGGGTTTTATAAATCCAAATTCAACAAAAATTGGATAGTAGCTCAAAAACAACAAAACAAACAAGTCCTATTTTTTTTAGAATTTTTAGATGAGTTTTTATATTTTTAGTTGATTTTCAATTTCAAACAATAACAAAAATGAAGGTTTTTGATTTTTTTTAAAATAGCAAAAATCAACAAAAATGTCCCAAAAAATTAGTGAAATTTTTACACAGTGGCATGAGCCACGTATCCAAATTTCACTTGATTTGGATTTAATTTGATATTTTATTCAACAAATCTACAAGCTCCAACACAGAGGGTCCTATATGCAAAGAAACAAAGTTTCAGGGCTAAAGAGATAACATGTGTGAAAACTAGAAAGGCATCAGTGCAAAAATCACATCTAATCTGCACATGTTCGAATACTGCATGCACATGGGTATAAATGTAATTTTCAAAACTTAAACTTCAATCCAGAACAGTCAGAAACCACCACCCAGATAATGCAAAAAGCCCAAGATATCACGTGCCCGGTACGTGATTCACATTCAGAAGGACTAAAGTGTAAATCCTATTTATAAAAATGTAAATTGTAACAACCAAGAACTACAGGATTAACACTGCAAATGTTACAACAAAGCACGTGTCGAAGCACGTGTCTCCACAAAGCAGGGACTCAAAAGAAAATATAGGAAATTATAGGTACAAATATGCAAATTAACCAAGTGTGCAAGTTTATTTAACATACTAAATGAAAACTAAAACAAACTACGGGGGGTTGGGCGCAAGTTACCCAGCCGAGGTGCGTGCGGTGCGCGTGAGTGCCAGGTGTCGAGCGGTGAAGGGCTGGCGTGTGCACGGTCTTGATGATGCCTCTTGGAGAATCCAACGGTGCTGGTGCAGGGGAGAACGTGGGGCACATGTGGCCGTCAGATCATGGATCTGACGGTCTGACGGTGGCAGGCGACGTGCAGCTCTGATGATATCTGGCGCTGAAGGACGATCCGACGGTGGAGAAGTGGGCTGGAAGAACTCCTCCTGGGTGAGCTTCTCCGATGATCTGGAGGCGATCCAAATGGTCGATGGAAGATCGGAGAGGGGGGTTCTCCTTGCGATGGCGTTCCGCGTTGGTCGGTGGCGTCCAATGGAGCTCCCAACGGTCGGATCCTCCGACGAGGGAAGAGGGAGCCTGGTCTGCTCCGGCAAAGGGTGGAAACACGGTCAAGGGGGGTATCCTGCGTTTATTCACCTGCAAGACGAAGCGCATGCTTGGAGGGACACTACGGCATGGGTTATTGGTGAAATGTAAAGAGAAACGGTGTGGATGAGCGATGGGGGGTTCCGGTGGAGGTGGCGGATGGAACCCAACTCGATCTAGGCTCATGCAACCCAGCTCGAGGTGATCAGATCATGGAATGAGGGTGGCGATGGGTCGAGGAGTCGATCAATAAGGATAAGGTGAAGTGGCGGGGCTCCGGCCACTGGGGCAGAGCTGGGATATGAAAATCGAATCTAAACTATTGACTAGAGGCTGAAGGATCTACCTGATGGTCAGAGTCGACTGTGGAGGAGATGCTGGTTCTCCGGTGGTCTTCGCCTCGATGGAGCGTCGCCTCCAGAGGCTCGGGCTATGCCGGCGGCGGAGCTCGACGATGATGGTCGCCTGACCTAGGCTACACACCTCCAAATCCTCACTACAACACTCGCAATCAATCGCTGTCACTCAAGGATGACGGAGGAGGTCCTAGGAGTCGAAGATGGTGGCCGAAGGTGCCTCAAATGGAGGAGGTAGACACGACTATATAGTGGTAGGGATCCGGAAAATATGGAGTCGGGCAGGGAATTTTGGTGCACTAGGAAGATCCCCGGGCGAGGGTTAGGGATGTATCACGGATAATCGGGGCCTGGGGTTTAAGGGAATGGTTGGCGGATCAAGGCACGATAAATGGGAGAAATCAGGTAGAAAGTGCAGATCCGCGTGGAAGTGGTCATGGGGGGAGAGTTGACCGGGGGTCAACAATCCCCCATGGACCAATAGGAAAAAGGCATTGGAAAAATATTTGAAAAATCAAAATAAAATAGAAGGAAATTTTATTTGAAAATATTTACAAAATGAAAAATGTTTATTTATTTTCAAAGTATTTTTTGTGATATTTATTTATTTATTTGAAAAATAAATTACGTATTTACATTATATTATTATTATATACAGGTATATAGACCTATGTATTTTTGGATTTTATTTTTATTATTTTATTTATGTACAATTATTCTCATTTTATATTTTATTTATTTATACCATAAAATATGGATTATAAAAATATTTTTATTGGATTTTATTAATTATTTACAAGAGTGAAATAAATCCATCTTTTATTTTATGTACATGGTATATATACACTGATGAGAGAGAATTTATTTAATTTTATTTTTCTTTTATTTTTCCTATTTATATTTTATTTGTATTTTTAAATATATACAAAATATAGAGATCACATAAATAATTTTATTTTTAGAAAATAAAATATTTACACATAGAGGGGTATTTACACCATGTTGAGTCACCCTATCTCTCTCTACTTATTTTATTTTACGGTCAGGCCCTTGTGGAGCCTTCCCTTGGGTTCAGGTCACTCAATATTTATTCTAAATATTTCCCTCTTTTTCTTTATTTCTTTATTCTTTTATTTTTGCACAAAAACATGCTAATTATTCTTATTTACACAATGCATGCTCTTTGATAAATTATTCTATTTACAAACATATACATGGTGTTTTGCAAAGGATTTTAGCTAAAATAAAAGAATAAAGAGTGGTGAATGAGGATTCATCACCCCTCTATACTTATCTATGCTAGTCCCTTAGCAAACACTTATTTGAAAAAGAAGTGAAAAAGAAAAGAAAAAGAAAAAGAGGGGAAAATGAATGAATCAATGCTGATTATTAAACTTGCCTTCATTAAATTGAAGTATGGAGCTCAATCAGATCTTTGGATTATTAATGTGTCGGAACCTTATTTGGACTTAGGTTTAAAACTCAACAGCCTATAAGATCCACTAATCTATAGTCAAGACTCCTCAATAATCCAGATCAGAACAAGTCTACATACACAAACCCTAAAGACCATGAATCTTTCCTTGTATAGTGTAAGTGAGGTATAACTCTCTACCTCAGAAGTAGCAAAATGACAACCCTCCCCAACAAGGTAACTCTAAGACCCTAGTCTGGCCACTCTTTCCTCGAGGAGCGGGGTATTCCCTTCTAAGTTCAAGTTCAACCAGCTCAAGAAGAGGGGGAAGAAGAGAATGGACCATGGCCAGTGTAGCCATGTATCCCTGGGAGCTCAACAAGTGTAGCTAAGTCTCCCTGATGCAAACTTCATAAGATGGAACATGAGTCTCAAGCTTTGCTTATTGCACTGTATACACTCTGGTGGGATTATCATTTTCTATCAGACCCAACACTTTTTTTAGAGTTTTCTTTTCTTTTTGCATTATTATTTTTTTTTATTTTTTTGATGTGCATATATACAACATATCTACAAAGTGCAACATATATACATAAGGAGTTTTTCCTCTTGAGCCAGTAGACTATCCCTCTTTTGAAGCATTATTGCAACCCGCAACTCCTGTCGTCAGACCTCATGGCAACCAGACCAAGTTGAGACGCACTTCCTTCACTATAAGAAGAAGAGAGGTTCCGCCTAGAAGTACTACCCTCATATGCTACCCCAAGTCAAGGAAGACTGCCTCCTCACCACCTCATCCGTAGAGAGCTCGGTGTAAAGTGTGGATCTAAGTAAAGCCATTATCTATATGAGTCATGTGTGTGTTGTTAAGTGCTCTACTTAGGCTCATCGAGATGACATATGATCATAGCCTAGTGGACTCAAAGAATTAAGTCACCATGGACCTGAAAAGTCTCAACCATAAACCCTATAAGGTTCCTTTTAGAATTAGGTGTATTAAGATCTTAACCAAGCTCCATTTTTCAATTTAATTCCAGGCTAGTTTAAATGTCAACTATTACAGGAAAAACTATACAAGTATTTACAAAGATGCAATTTACAAAATATTTACACATGTGAAAAATTTTTGAAAAATGTTGTGAAAACATGGATGTATGCATGAATGCAAGTTTTGCAAAATATTTACACAATTTTACACAAGGTTTTTGCAATCTTTTGATTTTCAAAACATTTTGCAAAAAATTTGTACTATATACATAATTTTGATATCAAAATATTTACAAGCTATTTACAGAAAAGATTTTTACAAACATTTTTACAAAAATAATTTGTACAACTAGCTATGTATGTGCCATAAAAGAATTTTATTTACAAGGAAAAACTTTTAATTTTATGGATTTTAGTCATTTTTATTTATTAACACACACACAAAGTATGAGTTATGGCTAAAGTATATATGGAATATATACACCCCCTATACTTAGCTCGAACGATGTCCTCAGAGTCAAGAGTGATGAAGAAGACATAACTCGTGCTTATTATAGGGAAGTGAAAAGGAAGGCTATATACAAAGACGAATGAAAGAATAGAAATGCAAGAGAATCTCAGGGTTTCCCCCTATGCTTAGGATCAAATAATACTAAGTATAACAGACTGTACACGAAGGGAAATCCGAGTGAGAATATACCAGATCTACCTCCCCTATACATAGGGTAAAATATCCCTAAGTATAGGCAGCAAAACAGAGGTAAAAATGAATCAAAAGAAACTCAAAAGTCTCACACTCCCCCTATACTTAAGGTAAAGTGCACCCTAAGTATAGCAACATCGAAGATGCAAATGGGGTGTTGGACTGAAGAATGGTGTGATATGGACAACTAGATCTATACAAGTCGGGAGAAACAATGATAATCAGGCGTGAGATGCAATAGATGTGAGTCAAGAGACCACATCTCACGCAAAGTGAATTGGGGCAACGTCAATGACTAGCGGCTCATGATCTAGATATGGCTTGAGCTGCTGCCCGTTAATGCGAAAGGTACTCTCAGAAGACAACTCAGATATATCAATACTCCTATTGTCGTGTTCCTTTCTAACCAAATAAGTTCCCTTCCATTTGCTCTGTAGCTTCCCTGGAAATAATCTCAACCTGGCATCGAACAACCATGCGCGTTGTCCTGGCTCAAATTGCTTGTGGCTGAAATGAGAATCATGCCACTCCTTCACTCTCTCCTTGTACTGTAGGCTACTCAAAAAGGTTGCATCACGAAGCTCCTCCAGGGCTGTTAACTCTGCCCTCCTCTGATCTCCTACACTCATTGGATCCATGATAATATCTGTGACTGCCCAGAGTGACCTATGTCTAAGCTCAATAGGTAAATGGCAGGGCTTGCCATAAACGAGGCGAAAGGGAGACGTACCCAACGGTGTCTTGAAGGACGTCCGATATGCCTACAAGATCGAGTCCAAAAGCTGTGACCAATCCTTTCGGTCAGGGCAGACGACCTTCTGCAATATAGTCTTGATGTCCCTGTTCGACACTTCAGCAACACCATTGGTCTGAGGATGTTACGGTGTGGCTACTCGATGGTCTATGCTGAAGTTGCTAGCAAGGGCCTTTACCTTGTCGTTGACAAAATGAGACCCCCGTCAGATATCAACACTTGAGGTACCCCGAACCGTGAAATGATATTCTTCCTCAAAAATCTGCAAACAGTCCTAGCATCTACAATTCGGGCGAGGATGGCCTCAACCCAACGAATAACATAATCTACGGCCAACAAAATGTACTCAAATCCCTGACTCCTAGGGAATGGACCCATGAAATCGATGCCCCATGCGCCAAAAACCTCACAGAAGTGAATGGGCTGTATTGGCATCATATCATGTTGTCCACAAGTGCCCATCCTCTGACAGTCAGTACACCTCTTCACGAACTCATCAGAGTCCTTGAAGAGGGTAGGCCACCATAGGCCGGATTGGAGCACTTTCTGTGTCGTTCTCCTCCCAGAGTGATGTCCTCCTGCCTCAAGCTTGTGGCAGTAAGTGAGGACGCTATGGTGCTCCTCCTGAGGAATGCACCTACGCAAGACGCTATCCCCTCCTTCATGATAAAGGACGGGGATCCTCCCAGTGATAGAACTTGGCCTTCACGAGGAAGGTCTCAAGTCTCTGACTGGGCCAATCTTGTGGGACTTTCTTGGCAACAAGAAAGTTCACAATATCGACGTACCACGGGAGAGAGGCGATAGCAAGGATCACCTCATCTGGGAAGGTCTCACAAATAGGCTCGATCTGCTCAGAATCCTCAAGATACTCCAATCGGGAGAGATGATCCGCCACCACATTCTTGACTCCATGCTTGTCCTTAATCTCAATGTCAAACTCCTGGAGTAGAAGGATCCATCTGTTCAATCTGGCTTTGGCATCCTTCTTTGCCATGAGGTACCAGATGGCAGTATGATCGGTGAAGATGGTCACTCTAGATCCAATGATGTAAGATCTGAACTTATATAGGGCAAACACTACGGCTAGCATCTCCTTCTCAGTGACGGTGTAGTTCCTCTGAGCCGCATCCAAAGTTCGGCTAGTGTAGTGAATAACAAAGAGGACTCCATCCCTCCTCTGTCCTAGCACGGCCCCTACAGCAAAATCGGAGGCATCCGTCATGATCTCGAATGGGAGAGACCAATCAGGCGGCTGCAGGACAGGAACCTCAACAACTAGACTCTTGAGAGTCTCAAATGACGCTAGAAACTTATCATCTACAATGAACTCGGTGTCTTTTGTCAGTAGATCAATCAACGGTCGGGCAATCCAGCTGAAATCATGAATGAATCGTCAGTAGAAACCGACGTGCCCCAGAAAAGATCGTAACTGCCGCAAGTTGGATGGTGGACTGAGTTTCCTAATGATATCCACCTTGGTCGGATCAACCTCCATGCCCTTGTTGGAGATGATATGGCCAAGCACCGTCCCTTGAGTCACCATGAAGTGACTCTTCTCCCAAGAAAGCACTAGGTGCACCTCAATACATCGCTGGAGGATGCGGTCTAGGCAGTCAAGACAAGAATCGAATCCGTCGCTGTAGACCGAAAAGTCATCCATGAAGACCTCCAAGCACTCCCCTACCATGTCTGAAAAGATGGACAACATGCACCTTTGGAATTTCGCCAGAGCGTTGCACAATCCAAAGGGCATCAATCTGAAAGCATATGTCCTGAAGGGACAGGTAAAGGTAGTCTTGTCCTGGTCCTCTAGTGCAATCGCCACCTGGTTGTATCCAGAGTACCCACCTAAGAAGCAATAATGGCTCTTCCCTGCTAGTCTTTCAATAATCTGATCAATAAAGGGCAGGAGGAAATGATCCTTCTTGGTGGCCTGGTTCAATCGTCTGTAGTCTACACAGACCTGCCAAGAAGTGGGTACCCGGGTAGCGATCCCCTCTCCAGACTCGCTGACAACTGTAGTGATGCTCGTCTTCTTGGGCATCACAAGCAATTGACTGACCCACTTGGAGCCGGAGATGGGGTAGATAAAATCGACGCTCCACCATTTTGAGATCTCCTTCATGACAACATCTCGAAGGTTCGAGTTTAGCCATCGCTGGAAATCATGCGACGGCTTCGCGTCCTCCTTGAGATAGATATGGTGGGACCACAGGGCCAGACTTATCCCCTGGAGATCAGCTACACTCCATCCTATCGCCTTGCGGTTCTTTTCAAGAACCCCCATAAGACGGGATTCTTGCTCTCCAGTCAAATCTGCTGAGATAATGACTGGGTACATCTCATGCTCGCCCGCAAGGAATCTATTCTTCAACGATGATGGAAGCAGCTTCAGCTCTGGACGACACTGTCCTGGTGGATCTGGCCTCTGAAAGGTCTGAGTGAAGGCAACCAAATCTGCATGGGAGAATAAGAACTCTCTCTTGCAATCTGAATCAGGAGAAGGCTGCTCTGTTGGTATGTCTCTGCTCTGTGTGGAATCAGCCTCCTCCCTAGCTATCGGCTCTGTCGAAGTAAGATACGGTATCAAGTCATCGAACTCAGCCCAGTCGAAATCTGACTCCGAGGGATCTGTATCAGAATCACAAACATCTGCCTTGTGATCAGGGACCGGCTCTGCTGCCTGAGATGTATCCTGGACCAGGGGTGCGCTATCCAAGCTCTCCTCTGCTGTCATCTGTGCATCAGCAAACTCTGAATGTGAGAGGATGTCCTGTGCTGCTGGTTCTGCCCAAACTCCCTCATCATCTGTGATCACAAAGTTGCAGTCCTGGTGGATGTCTCGCCCGACCTCTGTCATCTGCTCTGAATCTGAAGTCTGCTCGGAGCAAGCTGAATCTCAGGCTCTAGTCTCCTCGATCGTCTCTATTTGTATACTCTCGCCCTCTACACGAAAGTACGCCTTCTCGCTATCATGATCGGACACTCCCTTGGCTGTGGCCAAGAACGGGTGTCCTAAAATGATGGGGGTATCGGTCACAGACTCAGGGATCTCCATGTCCAACACAACGAAGTCTACGAGGAATTTCAGGCCCTGAATCTTGACGACAACGTCCTTCAACAACCCCTTCGGCGATCGATCAGCAAACTGAAGGACCGTCCTGCTCTGTCGTAGAGGGCCCAACTCGAAGCGGTCAAGTAAGGCTGCCGGAAGTAGGTTGATCGAAGACCCGCTGTCTAATAGAATACGATCGAACCTCTACTCCTGAATGTGGCATCTGACATACGGGGCTCCTGCATCTGGCCTCTTAGCTGGCAGACGGTTCTGAATCGTAAAGCACATGGCACGAGTGAGCACATGGATTTCTGACTGGTGGTTCCTCCTCATCCTCCGAACTATGGTCCTGTCTCTGAGTGATCGCTGGAAGAGAGGGATGTGCTCCAAGGCCTCCTGTAGAGTCAACTATATTTGAAAATGGTCCATCAAAAGCTGGTTGAACTCTAGCTGGTGGGACTTTTTTGGGTTTACTTTTTTATGCCCCTTAGCCAAGCGGAGTGCTTGGGGGAAGGGGACTGCTGGGTCCTTCTGAGATGAAGGACTAGGAGAGGGTCTGGGCTGCTCAAGCACGGCAGAATCCACACATACATCATCAATCACTACAGGTGGATCAGAATAAATCAAACCCTTTCCTTTATTCACAAAAACATCCTTACTTACATGAACAGAAGGAAAAACAACAGGACTAGTAGTAGAAGTACTGGTGGCCTTAGCACCACACTTGGCATCTGCATCCACAACATCAGAACCATGCTCTGGCTCGACAACACGTGTGGTCGCATCAGTACCACCTCCTCCATCAGGTGAAATGACAGCCTCAGTACCATCAACTGGATCAACATTCGCGGTGGTGTCAGTACCACCGTCATCATCTCTAGCGACATTAGCACTGCTCTCCTCCTCGCCTGGCGCTCCTGTAGTGGCATCAAGTCATCGCTCAAATGAGGCGCCGCCTGTTGGCATCCTACCGCTCCTAAGTGTAACAAAGTCAACATGAAACATATATGCAGAAATGTCACCAAGTGGATCACTAGGAGTGGTGGTCTCTGTGAACTCTACCTGCTCAGACTTCCTCTTCAGGCTGTTGGGGTTCGGCTCAATCTGGGCAGGGATGGCGGCCTTCCCTCTCATGATCTCCCTCATCTCCTAACGGAACTCGTCCATCTCCCGTCGAAAGGTAGCCTGCTGCTCGGTCATGAGGCGGGCTAGATCATCCAAGGTGGGGTTCTCATAGGTCGGCCCATGAGAACCTGACGGGTGGCCTCGCTGGTAGTGAGGCTGCTGCTGCTGGTGAGGATAAGAGGGGTACTGGTGATGATACTGCTGCTGAGGCTGCTCTCACCTCCAAGGTTGTCCCTGCTGATAGGGACGAGGACCATACTGCTGGTAAGGGATGACTGTTGCTGCTGCTGCTGAACTGGGGGCTGCTACTGCTGGTGCTGCTCACGCTACTGGCCGTACTGCCCACCCTGAGCTGGAGGTTGTTGCTGGGAACTGGTGCCTCCGGTCGACCAACGGAATCTGGGATGGTCTCGTCGGATACCAGGTTGGGGTTGGTCGTACCAAATCCCGTTGACATCCATCAACGTCTCCTGCTCGTACGAGGGCAGGGGAAGTACTGCCAGAGGCTGATCCGGCTGGTAAACCACCATCTGAGTGTCCTGGGATGGTGGTGGCTGGTAAGACTGTTGCGGCTGCTGGTACGACTCCACATGGACATGGTGAACCTGTTTAGGTTGACTGGAGTGCTGGGACAAGCTACCACTGCTGCTCGGATCTCCCCGTGACCTGAGACGGGGCTGAGAAGCCATCCGTGCCTCCTGGAGACACATGATCTGTGTCTTCAGGTCACTCAGCGTCCATGCCATTTGGTTGATCTGCGTCATGCCCTGGAACTGCTTCTTCTCTATCAGCTCGATCTGGTCCAGCTTCTCGCTGATGATGCCCATGTCTGCGGCTGTAGACTCAGCCTGTACGGCTGCCGCGGATGAAGTGGAAGGACCAACATCGACCCGTGCTATCCTCTGAAACTGCACGGTCTATGGCTGTGGGCGTCTCTGGGTATAGAGTTGGGTCTGGGACATCACGGTGTAGTTCTCGACCATCTACTCATAGATGGCCCAGACCTGATCCTCATCCTTGGCGGAGTAGGAACTGCCACAAGAAGCGTTCACTAGGCCCTGCAGCTCTGGTGTCAACCCGCAGAAGAAGCTCTGAACTAGGTTCAGCTTTGAGATATCGTGGTGCGGGCATCTGTCGGTGAGCTCTCTAAACGTCTCCCATGCCTTATGGAACTGCTCGTTGGTGAGCATGGAGAAGTTACTGATCAGGGCCCTCGCTGCATTGGTCCTCCTGAGTGGATTGTACTTGTTCAAGTACTCGGTGCGGAGCTGCTCCCATGTATGGACAAACCTCCCCAAATGCTTCAGCCAGTTGGCTGCTATGTCGACCAGGGAGAAGGGGAAGGCAATCATCCTAATGGTGTCCTCGTCCACCTGCCGATCGTGGTCGGTGCTGTAGATCATCTCAAATTCCTAGAGGTGGAGGTGGGGCTCCTCAGCCGCGAGCCCGTGGAAACGGGGTAGAAGCTGAATGGTCTGCGGGGGGAACTTGAAGTCCCCCACGATTGCCAGAAGAACAATCCACTGGTGGGTAAGCATCGATCCAGGGTTGTGCAACTCCCGCATCGGTCTGGCTCCTGCTGCTGCTGCTGCCGGTTGGACTGCCTCATCGGGCTGATCTGGTATCTCTGGCCCGTCTCCTGCGGCTCTGCGCTGCTCGCGGTCGGCTCTCATTCGCTCCATCTCTCTCCTCATCTCAACCATGAAAGCTCCCTGATCCCTAATCTGTTGCTGCATCGTCTCGAGGGAAGCTATCAAGGTGTTGTTGATTGCACCCTGGTCCAGGACATAAGTCTGATCTGCTCGTGGGCCTCCAGTGCGATCGTCACTGCCGGCCATGGTCTCTGCAAAGGCAAAAGACCTAAGCTCAGGTGCCGAAATATAATATGTCTGCTGTTCTATCTGATCGGGTACCTCTAGACTATCAAAAGAAAGGTGGTCGGGGGGGGGGGGGGGGGACAGGATGGAAGTGAACTCGGGTTCGGAGAGCAGGTCTCGGCTCTCACGAACCGACCTAGATGAACGGGCTGGAGTGCTCGTAAGCGGTGCAGCCAGAGGCTGCCTAAGGGACCTCCGACCCATCATCGTGATCTAGCGAGTCGGGCGGATGGGATCTGGAAAGCAAACATGATCAGGCAAACAAACCCCCAATTCACCAACGCGACGCAAGCTGATGACCGTGAGAGTTTGGTCTTTTATCTTGTTTTTTTATTTTGGTGATAATACAGTCTAACAGAGCGATTAAGCTAGCTGTTGGGAATCTAACGCCCCCATGAGACTGTCCCGATCCCGAACTAGATCTTTCCCAGCCAGTACAAGCCGCGGATCATTTACCGGCTACCCGATCGGCTCGCTCTGTTAAGGAAATCGTGTCCCGCTTTACCGGAGACCGGAGCGATCCTCACTAGAGAACGACTAGCCTAGAAGTAGTAGTCTGAAAGAGGGTCGGATGTGGCTCTAGCTAGTGTGCGGGTCACTCTCTCGCCCAATCAAACCATACAAAGAGGGGGTTGCTGTCCCAATACTGATTTTTTGGTGAAGTGTTTTTTTATGTCCAATTTGCTTTAGCAGTCTCAAATTTTATGGTTTTTCTTTTTTAGATATTTTTCAAGAAAACAAATGCCTAACGAATTTTTCGGGTTCTCCTTATTATTTAGGTCCAGAAAATGGGGGGAGAAGATGAAAAAGCCGATGCGCGATGAAATCAATGATGCATGCCAAGTAAGAAAGGCGTACCTGACTCCAGCACTCTACATTCTGGGTGATCCGCACATAAAATAAAGACAGAAAATAAACTACCTATATGATGCACGAGAAAATCGGACTTAGACGAAGCAATTTCTACACAAGAAGAACAAATAACTAACGGATCAATAGGAGGGGTCGGAGTCCGGTCTCTGATGCCGATCGGTGACTACCACAACGGGTCCTGCCAGCGCAGTATATGGCTTCTAGCGGCGCGTGACCCCTCAAGTGACCAAGTTAGCCATTTCTTTATTAATTTTTAATTAGGTCCAAATTACAATCTAATAGGAGTAGGCAGATAATTAGGGTTTGGATCCTAATCAGTTACGACACAATCAGTAGAAAATCCTAAACTAAGGCTAAAACCACATAAATCAGATAAGTAATAAATAAAAAGCGAAAAATAAACCAAAACTGGCGTAAATCGCGGTGAGGCCCCCCGAGCACATCGGTGCTCGGCAAAACATACCCCGCAATCACAAGTCTGGCTGAGAGACTGGCTGTCCATGTATTATTACAATAATCAAAATAATTCTAAAAATAAACTATCCTAAATCATCTCCTCTCCCGCTCAACCTATCGCTCTCTCCTGTGGCTCCGTACAGAAGGAAGCCGCCTCCGGCTTCCGCGGTTGCTTCGACTTTCCGAAGAAAGCCGCCTCGATCCTTGGGCCCTAGCAAGAAGTCAAACAGAAGTGTTAGAAATAGTTATTATAAAAACAAAGCAAGGTAAAATAAAATAAAACAAAATATATGCAAAAATAGAAATAAACACATAAAATAAAAACAAACAAAAACAAAAACAAATAAAAGAAAAGAAAATAAAAAGAAAATAAAAGAAATAGAAAAAGCCGCGAAAAGCCGTGAAAGAAAACAAAAAGCCACGGGAAAAGCCACGGGAATGAAAACCGAACAAAAATGAAAAACAAAAAGACTACTAAGCCGTGCTCCCCGGTAACGACGTCATTCTGATGACCGAAAAACCCACCAAGACCCAGGTGAGCGTATAAAAACACGGGTCATTGCAAGTCGAATCTCGGAGATCGGTCAATCAAGAAAATATAAGACCGCCAAATTAGAAAATAAAGCAATAAAATCAAAGAGCGGTCTTCGCTATTTATTTAACCTGGTATAGCGACCAGGGTCAAACTCAAGGAGCACGGATTGGTCGGATCGGTCTACGAAGTAGTTAAAAATAAAATAAAACAAAAGAGGTATTTTTGGTGGATTTTTATATATTTTAAATTTTTTATGTTTTTAATTATAAAGAAAAAGTAAGAAAAGGGTAAAAAGCACATAAAGCACAATTTATTCAACACATCAGATAAAGCCAACAAATCAAATAAAATTGTTTTTGTGTTTTTTATATTTTTAAGTATTTTTGGTGATTTTTTCAGAATTTTACAATTTTTAGTTGATCTTATAAAAATAGAAAAAGGCAAAAATAGTGAAGTAATGTGCAATCAGATTTGAAAGGCTAATTAAAAAAAACTAATTAACCTATAAAAATCTGAAGGCATTTTTTATGAAAAGTAAAAATAAAAACTAAACTAAGGAAACCAAAATTGCATTTTTTTATTCTTATATAATTTTTAATAATTTTTATAAGGTTTTAGGGTTTTATGATTTTTATGGGTTTTATAAATTCAAATTCAACAAAAAATGGATAGAAGCTCAAAAACAACAAAATAAAAAAACCCTAATTTTTTTAGAATTTTTAGATGAGTTTTTATATTTTTAGTTGATTTTCAATTTCAAACAATAACAAAATTGAAGGTTTTTGATATTTTAAAAATAGAAAAAAGCAAAAAAAAGTCCCAAAAAATTAGTGAAATTTTTACACAGTGGCAGGAGCCACATGTCCAAATTTCACTTGATTTGGATTTAATTTGATATTTTATTCAACCAATCTACAAGCTACAGCACACATGGACCTATATGCAAAGAAACAAAGTTTCAGGGCTAAAGAGATAACACGTGTGAAAACTAGAAGGACATCAGTGCAAAAATTACATCTAATCCGCTCATGTTCGAATACTGCACACACAAGGGTATAAATGTAATTTTCAAAACTTAAACTTCAATCCAGAACAGTCAGAAACCCCCGCCCAGATAATGCAAAAATCTCAAGATATCACGTGCCTGGCACGCGATTCACATTCAGAAGGACTAGAGTGTAAATCCTATTTATAAAAATGTAAACTATAACAACTAAGAACTATAGGATTAACACTGCAAATGTTCCAACAAAGCACATGTCGAAGCACGTGTCTCCACAAAGAAGGGACTAAAAAGTAAATACATGAAACTATAGGTCTAGATATGCAAATTAACCAAGTGTGCAAGTTTATTTAATAGACTAAATAAAAACTAAAGCAAACTGCAGGGGGTTGGGCGCAAGTTACCCAGCCGAGTGCGTGCAGGGCACGTGAGTGCCAGGTGTCGTGTGGTGAAGGGTTGGCATGTGCACAGTCCTGATGACACCTCCTGGAGAATCCAACGGTGCTGGCGCAGGGGAGAACGTGGGGCACGCGTGGCCGTCAGATCATGGATCTGACGGTCTGACAATGGCAGGCGATGTGCAGCTCTGATGATATCTGGCGCTGAAGGACGATCCGACGATGGAGAAGTGGACTGGAAGAACTCCTCCTAGGTGAGCTTCTCCGACGATCTGGAGGCGATCCAAACGGTCGATGGAAGATCGGAGAGGGGGGTTCTCCTTGCGATGGCATTCTGCATTGGTCGGTGGCGTCCGAAGGAGCTCCCAACGGTCGGATCCTCCGGTGAGGGAAGAGGGGGACAGGTCTGCTCCGGCGAAGGGTGGAAACACAGTCAAGGGGGGTATCCTTCGTTTATTCACCTGCAAGACGAAGCTCGTGAGCGGAGGGACACTCCGGCAGGGGTTATTGGCGAAATGGTAAAGAGAAGCGGTGTGGATTAGCGACGGGGGATTCCGGCGAAGGTGGCGGATGGAACCCAACTCGATCTAGGCTCAGACAGCCTAGCTCAAGGTAATCAGATCGTGGAAGGAGGGTGGCGATGGGTCGAGGAATCGATCAATAAGGATAAGGTGAAGTGGGGGGGCTCCGGCCACTGGGGCGGAGCTGGCGGAGCTGGGATATGAAAATCGAATCTAAACTATTGACTAGAGGCTAAAGGATCTACCTGATGGTTGGAGTCGACTGTAGAGGAGATGCTGGTTATCCGGTGGTCTTCGCCTCAATGGAGCGTCACCTCCAGAGGCCCGGGCTATGCGGCGGTGATGAATACCCATTCATCACTCTTTATTCTTTTATTTTAGCTACAAAACCTTTGCCAACACATGTACATATTTGTAAATATCAATAATTACCAAATTGCATGCATTGTATTAAAATAAAGAATTAGCATGTTTTTGTACAAAAATAAAAGAATAAAGAAACAAAAGAAAAAGAGGAAATATTTAGAATAAATATTGAGCGACCTAATCCCAAGGGAGGGCTCAGCATGGGCCTCACCGCATAAAAACCCAAGTAGAGGGAGATAAGGAAGCTCATGTATGTATATATCTGTAAATAAATAAATAAAAATATTTTCCTAAAAATAAAAATAAAAACGGGGTGTATTTATTTGTAAATATTTGTAAATATTAAATTAAAATAAAAATGAGAAAAAGAAAAGAAAATTAAAAAGAAAATAAAAATGCTTCCACCTTGTATACATTCATCAAGTACATAGACTCACTTCTATAATTTATTTATACCTATAAATAAATAAATTAAAACCCAATAAAAATGTACATATTCTATGTTTCATACTGTAAATAAATAAAATAAAAATTACAAAAATAAAAATAAAAATAAAAAGAATAAAAATAAAATCAATTTCCTACATTATATATATACCATATATGTATATAAATAAACCTATTTATTTACCCCTTGTAATTAAATAATAAAATAAAATAAAATACCTAAATATTCCAAATTTTATGCTATAAATAAATAAAATATAAAATTGGAATAAAAATGCACAAAAATAATTAATTAAAAATCAAAAATTAAAAATCTATATTGTATATACCTATGTATATATATATATTGTATATACCTTATTTTTATTTCAAAAAAATAAATAAAAATCACAAAAAATAGTTTATAAATAAATAAACAATTTTTATGTTTTAACTTTTTCCAAAATAGGCCATTTGCTATTTTATTTTGAATTTTCAAATCTTTTACACGTGGCTGCATCCCATTGGCCCACGAGGATGTTGACCCCCCGGTCAACTCCCCCCATAGACCACAAACCCGCGGATCCAGTGCCCCGACCCGATTTCTCCAAATTATCGCCACTTGATCCGAGCTTCCATCCGTAAATCCCGGGTCATAATCCATCTGTGTTCATCCCTGATCCACGCCTGAGCGGGGTTATGGGGATCCGCGCTCCGATCGAGTCACCCGACTCCCATCTTCTCAGACCCCTAGCCACTTAAATGCTCAGCTCCGCCGCACGATTCCAGCATCTTTGGCTCCGCATTCTCCACCCCAGGACCTCCATTTCTCTCGCCTGAGTGACAGCAAGCTGAGGGTAGTGTCACAGCGAGGAGGGAGTGCTCAGACCATCGATCTGGCGACCTAGCACCGTCGTGCGCTGCCCCTTTTGTGGTGCTCGAGCCTCGGGCATCGACGACCCTCGAGGCAAGGACCCAGAGCTTCAACACCTCAAGCACAGTCGACCTCGACCATCCGGTGAGCTTGAATCTCCCTAGTTTTAGCTAATTTTCGTTTACCCCAATTTCACCCATCACCGACGACCGTCGATTCCGACCATCTCCGACCCCCTTTCGATCATCGGACGACACCATCACCTTCGCCTCACTCCTCCGCACATTCTTCGCCCCTTCATCCAACCCAGTTCGCACAGGAACTGGGAGTCGAGCTCCTCCGCCATCGCATCGCCGGAGCTCATCCGCCACAACGCGCCAACCCCCCACTTCGCTCCTAACCGGGTCGATGCACTTTGCCCTCGACCCAGGAGTTTGTTGCGCTACTTTGCAGGTCAAGACAGGTCCATCTGAGGGCCTGAACATTTAGGAGCAGCAGCTCCAGCTCCGCCTTGGTCGCAGGAGCATCTCCGACGCCTCCATCAGACGCGGGAGGCTTCGACGACTCGTTTCAGATCTTCAGCAGCCCCCGACGAGGTCCACCATGCGCGTACTGGGCCGGCGAAGTTCGTCGGCCATCTGTTCTGGGAGGACCCTCCAAAGCCGTCCGTTCTGCCTTCACCTGCCAGATCATATACGGATCGTTCGATCAGGGCGAAGAAGAGGCCAACAGCCACCGTCAGATCAGACACGTGACCTCTTCTCCGCCCTCCATTCAGCGAGGTTTAGCCACAACACATCCCCACCGTACGATCGTATACATGGCATCACCTCCACCGTTGGATCAGAGCCAGGGCTTCTTCGGCGAGGCGCAACACAACACCACCGTCAGATCAGCCATGCGACGCCATCTCAGCCCTCGGATCAGAATAAGGGATAATTTCACTTGGGCCCCTCCTGCTTTGTCATTTACGTTCTAGTCCTGTAAATATTTAGTTAAGTTGTTTTTATTTTGGATATTTTGCACTTAGGACCTCGTGCTTATTTTATTTGCATTTGTATCCCTGTTTATGTGGAACACGTACATCGTCATGTGATGTTTGTGGTGTATTTGCAACATTTGGGATGATGTTTTAGGTGTTCTGGAATGAAATATAGTTTTCATTATTTGCATCCATGCCCCTGTGAGTAGTTTATTGAGACATGTACTGAATTCATTGGAGAAATTGCAATATCTTCCCTAGACTTTTAGCACCTGTTGCTATTAAGTCCTCGGAAGTATTTTTTATTACACATAGGTCCCTCCGTGCCCAGGACACGTGCTTTGCGCGTGTTATTTTGGAAATTTTGCACGAGGGACCCCCAGTTTCTTGTATTTGTTACGATTCAGTCCCTCGAACTTATTTTCCTTGCATTTGGGTCCATGTGCACTATGCCTTGTTGTTTGATTTTAATAAAATAACAAATCAAGTCCAAATTTAGTGAAAATTGGACATATGGCTCCTGCCACTGTGTAAAATTTTCACTAAACATTTGGTACATTTTTTAGCATTTTAGTATTTTTAAAAAAATTAAAAACCTCTCTTTTTATCCCTGTCCAGATATAAAATTCACAAAAAAATATTAAAACATCTTTAAAAAATACAAAAAATTTATTTTGTTGTGTTTGATTTTCTGACCAATTTTGGTCATTTTTGGATTTACAAAATTTATAAAAATTGAAAAACACTGAAAAACTTATAAAAATTCGAATACTTCATAGAAAAACCAAAAATTAATAATTCTTTTTCTTGATTATTCCATTTTAATCATACTATTCAGGAAAATTACCTCCAGGACTTGAAACAACCATTCAGTACTTTTAAATGGTTGTAGAAGCCTGACTGGACAGTGTATTTCGTTTTCAGTCTTCTTTCATTTTTATAAAATTCTCTAAAAATCAGAAAAATATCAAAAATTCATCAAAAACATAAAAAAAACAAAAACTCAAAAAAAATATTTGTTTTAGATTAATTTTGAGTGTTTAAATAATTAGTCAAAGTTGCTTGTTTTGTTTGTTTTCTTATTTTCTTATTAATTTAAAATTCCAAAAAACTATAAAAAAATTAAAAATCCACCAAAAAATCCTTGTTTTTATTTGTTTGTATTTTTGACTACTTCGTAGGCCGCAAGGCCATCTCGTGCTCCCTGAGTATGACCCTGGTCACTATACCAGGCTAATCCAATAGGCAGGACCACTATTGATTTTTCTCTGATTTTATTTGTATTTTGGTGGTCTTTTCTCTTATTTTCTTGTTGAGCTGGATTTCTCGAGCGACTGAGGTCGCAACGACCGCAGTTATTACTTTACCTTAGTTGCTTGGATTTTTCGCTCATCAGAATGGCGCCGTTGCCGGGGAGCACGACTTAGTAGTCCGTTTATTTTTCTTTTTATTTTATTTTCTTTTTCGCGGCTTTCCGTGACTCTTTCTGAGTCCACGACTTTTTGCGGCTTTTTATTTTTCTTTTATTTTCATTTTATTTTATTTCATTTTCTTTTCTTTTATTTTTATTTTTGATTGTTTTTTCTTGTTTATTTTTATTTTTATTTTTGCAGATATACCCTGTTTTTCTTTATTTTATTTTATCTGTTTCATTTTTATCTGGTATTTGACACTCTTTTGTTTTCTTGCGAGGGCTCGAGGACCGAGGCGGTTACTTTCGAGGAGCCGGCGCAATCGCGGTGATCGGAAGCGGTTCCCTTCTGCACGGAGCCGCATGAGAGCGCGAGGAGGCAGCCGAGTGCGGGAGATTAGCTTAGAGTAGATTAGCTTTTATTTCAGCAACATTTGAATTATTGTAATAATACAGGGACAACATGACTATCTCCTGGACTTCGACACTCTCGGGGTCTGTTTTGCCGAGCACCGGTGTGCTCGGGGGACCCCTTAGCTTTTACGGTTTTTCGCGGTTTTTATTCGCGGCTTTTGTTTTCTTTACTGCCTTTTCCAGTTTCTCGCGGTTTTTCGAGCCCCTAGCCTTAGGATTTTTTACTTGATTATGACGTAATTAATAGGATCCAAACACCCTAATATATCTTCCTGTACCTATAGTTCGGTAATTGGACCTATAATAAAAATATTAATAAAATAGTCAACTCACTTCCTTCGAGCCTACGTGTCGCAGCCTTCCTGAACCCGATTTGTCGGGAGGAGGAGGGGTGGACCGAGACCGGACTCTTTGGATTGGAGGCTGGTGGTCGATTAGCCATTCTTTCGAGTAGCACTGCTGTTTAGGGACTTGGTTTTCCGCCTGCACCATTTAGGTAGTTTATTTTCTGTCTTTCAATTCTGCGCGGATCATTTTGCATGTAGACTGCTAGAGTCAGGTACGTATTTCTTACTCTACATGCATCATTGATTTCATCGCGCATCGGCTTTTTCGACTTCTCCCCCTTGATTTTTGGATTTAATAACCAGGAGAACCGAAAAATTCGTTAGGCGATTTTGTTTGATTATTGAAAAACACCTAAAAATTTGAATCATAAAATTAGGACTGCTAACTCTATCGACCCTAAAATACGATCACCGAAAAATTTGTCTTGGGGAGAGCAACCCCCTCATTGTCTGGTTAGCTTGCGTGAGAGAGTGACCCGCGCACTAGGATAGAGCCCTCCGATATTTTTCTCGACTGATTACCAGCTCTTTCTGTACGGGACATTCGGTTGAGAAAATATCGGGTTACCCAACAGGTCACGCTAATCACTCTGCTATCCTGACTGATCACCTAATAAAATTGACAAGATAATTGACCGAGCCTTTACGATCTTCAGCTTGTGTTGCGTTGGTGAATTGGGGGTTTGCTTGTGATCATAGTTGTTACCAGATCTCATCCGCACAACTCGCCAGATCAAGATGATGGGCAGAAGGTCTCTTAGGCAGCCTCTGGCTGCACCGCTTCCCAGCACTTCTGCCCGCTCATCTAGGTTGGTTCGCGAGAGCCGAGACCCGCTCTCCGAACCCGAGTTCGACTCCACCCTGTTCCCCCTCGACCCCCTTCTTTCAGTTCTGAGAGACCAGTGCCAGAGGAGAGACAGTCAGATGATTTATCAGCACCTGAGTATGGATGCTTTGATTTTGCAGAGACTATGGCCGGCAGCAGTGATGACCGCACCCGAGGTCCCCAGCTTGAGCAGACATTCATTATGGACCAGGGTGCGATCAACTCCACCATGATCGCCTCCCTTGAGACAGTTCAGCAGCAGTTGAGGGATCATGGAGCATTCATGTTGGATATGAGGCGCGAGATGGAGCAGTTGAGAGCAGACCGAGAGCAACGCAGAGAGGGCCCGAGGATACCCGATGAGGCCGCGGCAGCCGCCGCAGCAGCCACAGCAGGTGCAGCAGCCGCATCAGATCCACCGAGACCGATGCGGGAGTTACACAACCCCGGATCGACGCTGATGCATCACTGGGTCGTACTTCCAGCCATCGTGGGGGACTTCAAGTTCCCCCCGAACACTTTGCAGCTTCTCCCCCAGTTCCATGGGCTCGCTGCAGAGGAGCCCCATCCCCACCTCCAGGAGTTCCTGATGATCTGCAGCACAATCGACGACCGTCAGGTGGACCAGGATACCATACGGATGATTGCCTTCCCCTTCTCCTTAGCAGACATAGCAACCACCTGGCTGAAGCACTTGGGGAAGTTCGTCTACACCTGGGAGCAGCTCCGCATCGAGTAATTGCACAAGTACTACCCACTCGGGCGGACGAACGCCGCTAGAGCCCTGATCAGCAACTTCTCCATACTCCCCAACGAGCAGTTTCATGAGGCATGGGAGAGGTTTCGAGAGCTGACCGACAGATGCCCGCACCATGACATTTCCAAGCCGAACCTTGTTCAGAGCTTTTTCAGCAGGCTGACACCAGAGCTTCAGGGCTTGGTGAACGCTTCTTGTAGCGAGTCCTACTTCGCCAAGGATCATGATCAAGTCTGGGCCATCTACGAGGAGATGGCCGAGAACTATATGGTGATGTCTCAGACCCGATTGTACACACAAGGCAGACCCCAGCCACAGACCGTGCAGTACCAGAGGATCACACGGGTCGACGCCGGTCCATCCAGTTCGTCCGCGGCAGCAACACAGGTAGAGAGTTCAGCCGCAAACATGGGGATCATCAGTGAGAAGCAAGACCAGATGGAGATTATCAAGAAGAAGCAGTGACAGGGCATCACACAGATGGAGTAGATGGCACAAACTCTGAGTGACCTGAAGACACAGCTCATGTGTCTCCAGGAGGCACAGACGGCTTCCCAGCCCCATCTTCAGGAACGAGGCGATCCTAGCAGCAGCAGCAGCTCGTCCCAGCACTCCAGCTCCCACCAGCAACCTAGATAGGTCCATCTTGTACAGGCGGAGCCGTACCAACAGCCGCAGCTCACTTACCAGGCACCACCATCCATTGACACACAGATGGTGGTATACCAGCCGGATCAGCCTCTGGCAGTGCTCCCGCCACCCCAGTACGATTCAGAGCCGTTGACGGATGTCAACGGGATTTGGTACGACCGCCCCCAGCCCGGTATCCGACGTGACCATCCCGGATTCCGTTGGGCGGCTGGAGGTGCCCAGCCCTAGCAGAAACCGTCAGGACAGGGTGGCCAGTTCAACCATCAGAGGGATCACCAGCAGCAGCCCCCAGTTTACCCACAACAGCAGTCACCGCAGTATGGTCCTCATCCCTATTAGCAGGGACAGTCTTGGAGGCGTGATCAGCCTCATCAGCCACAGCATCATCCACAGTCCTACCCCTCTCAGCCACAGCACCAGCCCCAACAGCCTCACTACCATAGAGGCTACCCGTCGGGTTCTCATGGGCCATCCTATGAGAACCCCGCCTTGGATGACATAGCCCGCCTTCTCACAGATCAGCAGGCTACATCCCGACGGGAGATGGATGAGTTCCGCCAGGAGATGCGGGACATCGTGAGAGGGAAGGCAGCCATCCCTGCCCAGATAGAGCCGAATCCCAACAACCTCAAGAGGAAGTCTGAGCAGGTAGTTTGTACTGAGTATGCCACTCCTAGTGATACATTTGGAGATATGTCTGCATATTTGTTTGATACTAAATTTGTCACACTTAGGAGCGGTAGGATGCCAGCACGCGGCGCCTCGTCTGAGCGACATCTTGAGGATACATCCAGAGCGCCCGACGAGGACGAGGAGAGCGGTACTGAGGCCGCTAGAGACGATGACGATGGTACTGATGCCACCACGGACGCTGATCCCACCGGCGGTAATGAGGCCTCCATTTCACCAGTTGGAGGAGGTGGTACTGAGGCCACCCATGTTGCCGAGCCAGAGCGCGATACTGAGGCCGCGAGTCTTCCAGCCGATGGTGGTGCTGATGCCACCGTATCTTCTGAGAGTCCTGTAGTTTTTTCTTCTGCACCTGTATCTCATAACATTGCTAGCAATAAAGGAAAGGGTTTGTTTTCTTCTGGTCCCACTGTGGTGCTTGATGTATGTGTGGATCCTACCGTCGAGCAGCTCAGACCCGTTCCTAGTCCTTCATCTGAGAAGGACCCTGTGATCCCCTTCCCTAGAGCCCTTCAGATGGGGAAGGGGAAGAAAATAGAAAACACCAAAAAGAGGCAGCAGGAAGAGTTCAGCCAGCAGCTGATAGATCGTTTTCACATTCAGCTGACTCTTCAGGAGGCTTTGCAGCACATCCCTCTACTCCAGCGTTCACTTAGAGACAGGACTACAGTCAGGAGGAAGAGGAGGAACCACCACTCAGAGATTCATGTGCTGACCAGAGCTACTTGTTTCGCGATCCAGAACCATCTACCGGCCAAGAGGCCAGATTCAGGAGCCCCATATGTCAGATGCCACATCAGAGAGCAGAGGTTCGATCGTACTCTATTAGATAGCGGACCGTCGATCAACCTACTTCTGGCATCCCTTCTCGACCGCTTCAAGTTGGGCACTCTTAGACAGAGCAGGACAGTCCTTCAGTTCGCTGATCGATCTGTCAAGAGACCGAAGGGGTTGCTGAGAGACGTTGTTGTCACGATTCAGGGCTTGCAATTCCCCGTGGACTTTGTAGTGTTGGACATGGAGATCCCTGAGTCAGTGACCGATACCCCCATCATTCTCGGTCGCCCGTTCTTGGCCACAGCCAAGGCTGTGACCGACCATGATAGCGGGAAGGTATACTTTCGCATCGAGGGCGAAAGTGTACAAATAGAGACAGTCGAGGATAGTAGAGCCGGAGACAAAGCTTGCTCAGAGACTAGTTCTGATACAGAGCAGCTGACAGATGCAGGGCCAGACATCCACCAGGACTGTGACTTTGTGATCACAGATGACGAGGCAGTTTGGGCAGACCAGCAGCACATGCCATCCTCTCACATTCAGATTCCGTTGATGCAGAGACGACAACAAAGGAGAGCTTAGAGAGCACATTCCTGGTCCATGATACTTTCGAGGCAGCAGAGCCGGTTCTTGACCGCGATACTGATTTGTTTTGTGATGCTGGTGGTACTGATGCCACCTTGGATGATACAGATTCCTCAGAGTCAGATTCTGAATGGGCAGATTGTGAGGATTACATACCAGATCTGACTTCACCTGAGCATGCATCTAGGGAGGAGGTAGATGCCGAGCAGAGCAGAGATAGTCCATCAGGGCAACCTTCTCCAGTTTCAGAGAGTGACAGAGAGTTTCAGTTCTCCCATGCGGATTTGGCAGCGTTCACGCAGAGTTTTCAGAGGCCAGATCCACCAGCACCCAGTTGTCCAGAGCTGAAGCCACTTCCTACGTCGCTGAAGTATAGGTTCCTTGGGGGTGAGCATGAGATGTACCCAGTCATTATCTCCGCCGATTTGACTGGAGAGCAGGAATCCCGTCTGATGGGGGTTCTTGAAAAGAACCGCAAGGCAAAAGGATGGAGCGTAGCAGATCTCCAGGGGATAAGTCCGGCCCTGTGCTCCCACCATATCTATCTCGAGGATGAGGCAAAGCTGTCGCATGAGTTCTAGCGGTGGCTGAACCCGAATCTGAGAGAGGTTGTCATGAAGGAGATATCGAAATGGTGGAGCATCGATTTTATCTACCCCATCTTTGACTCCAAGTGGGTCAGCCCTTTGCATGTGGTGCCCAAGAAGATGAGCATCACTACAGTGGTCAGCGAGTCTGGAGAGGAGATTGCTACACGGGTACCAACTTCTTGGCGAGTCTGTGTGGATTACAGACGACTCAACCAGGCCACCAAGAAGGATCATTTCCCCCTACCCTTTATAGATCAGATCATTGAGAGACTGGCAGGGAAGAGCCATTATTGTTTTCTGGATGGGTACTCGGGCTACAACCAGGTGGCCATCGCTCCCGAGGACCAGGGCAAGACTACCTTTACCTGTCCCTTCGGCACATACGCCTTCCGACGCATGCCATTTGGGCTATGCAATGCCTCTGTGACTTTTCAGAGATGCATGCTGTCGATCTTTTTGGACATGGTAGGGGAGTGCTTGGAGGTCTTCATGGATGATTTCTCGGTTTACGATGACGGATTCGACTCCTGTCTTGACTGCCTAGACCGGGTACTTCAGCGATGTATAGAGGTTCACTTGGTACTGTCTTGGGAGAAGAGTCACTTCATGGTGACTCAAGGGACGGTGCTTGGCCATATCATCTCCAACAGGGGCATGGAGGTTGATCCGGCCAAGGTAGATGTCATTAGAAAACTCGCACCACCGTCTAATTTGCGGCAGTTACGGTCTTTCCTTAGGCACGTCGGTTTCTACCGGCAATTCATTCATGATTTCAGTAGGATTGCCCGACCGTTGACTGACTTGCTGACGAAAGACACCGAGTTCCTTGTCGATGACAAGTGTCTTTCGTCGTTTGAGACTCTCAAGCATTGTGTTGTTGAGGCTCCTGTTACCCAGCCGCCTGATTGGTCTCTCCCATTCGAGATCATGACGGATGCCTCCGATTTTGCCGTGGGGGGCGTGCTGGGATAGAGGAGGGATGGAGTTCCATTTGCTATCCACTACGCTAGCCGCACGTTGGATTCCGCGCAGCGGAACTACACCGTCACATAGAAGGAGATGCTAGCCGTAGTTATCGCCCTAGATAAGTTCAAATCGTACATTATTGGATCTAGAGTGACCCTGTATACTGATCATACCGCCATCAGGTACCTCATGGCAAAGAAGGATGCCAAGGCCAGACTGACTAGATGGATCCCTCTACTCCAGAAGTTTGACATAGAGATTAAGAATAAGCCTTGAGTCAAGAATGTGGTGGCGGATCATATCTCCCGATTAAAGCATCTTGAGGATTCTGAGCAGATTGACCCTATTTGTGAGGCCTTCCCAGATGAGGCGATCCTTGCTATCGCCTCTCTCCCGTGGTATGCCGATATTGTGAACTTTCTTATTGCTAAGAAAGTTCCAAGATTGGCCCAGGCAGAGGCTTGAGACCTTCCTAGCGAAGGCCAAGTCCTACCACTGGGAGGATCCCATCCTTTACCACGAAGGAGGGGATAGCGTCTGGCGTAGGTGCATTCCTCAGGAGGAGCACCATAGCATCCTCACGTACTGCCACAAGCTTGAGGCAGGAGGACATCACTCTGGGAGGAGAACGGCACAGAAAGTGCTCCAATCCGGCCTATGGTGGCCTACCCTCTTCAAGGACTCTGATGAGTTCGTGAAGAGGTGTAATGACTGTCAGAGGATGGGAATTTGCGGACAACATGATATGATGCCGATGCAGCCCATTCACTTCTGTGAGGTTTTTGATGCATGGGGCATCGATTTCATGGGTCCATTCCCTAAGAGTCAGGGATTTGAGTACATTATGTTGACCGTTGATTATGTGAGTCGTTGGGTTGAGGCCATCCCCGCCCGAACCGCTGATGCCAGGACAGTTTGCAGATTTTTGAGGAAGCACATCATTACACGGTTCGGGGTACCTCGAGTATTGATTTCTAACGGGGGGTCTCATTTCATCAACGACCAGGTGAAGGCCCTTGCTAGCGAGTTCGGCATAGACCATCGAGTTGCCACTTCATACCATCCACAGACGAATGGTCTAGCCGAAGTGTCGAACAGGGAGATCAAGACTATTTTGCAGAAAGTCGTCCGCCCTGACCGAAAGGATTGGTCACAGCTTTTGGACTCGATCTTATGGGTATATAGGACATTTTTCAAGACACCTTTGGGCACATCTCCCTTTCGCCTCGTATATGGCAAGCCGTGCTATTTACCTGTTGAGCTGAGATACAGGTCACTTTGGGCAGTCACTGAGATATTTTTGGATCCAGATAGTGTAGGAGACCAGAGGAGGGCAGAGTTAGCAGCCCTGGAGGAGCTTCGTGATACCGCTTTCTCAAACAGCCTACAGTACAAGGAGAGAGTGAAGGAGTGGCATGATTCTCATATCAGCCACAAGCATTTTGAGCTTGGACAGAGAGTATGGTTGTTTGATGCTAGGCTTCGTCTATTTCCAGGGAAGCTACAGAGCAAATGGAAGGGACCTTATCTTGTGAGAAAGGTATACGACAATGGGAGTATTGATATATCTGAGTTGTCTTCTGAGAGTACCTTTCGAGTGAACGGCCAGTGGCTCAAGCCATTTCTAGATCATGAGCCGCGGGTCGTTGATGTTGCCCCTATTCATTTTGCGTGAGATGTGGTCTCTTGACTCACATCTATTGCATCTTACGCCTGATTATCACTGTTCTCCCGACCTGTATAGATCCAAATGTCCATATCATTCTATTCTTTAGTCCACATCCCTTTCTTCATCCATTGATTATTCTATACTTAGGGTGTACTTTACCCTAAGTATAGGGGGGATGTAGGACCTCTGGGTATTTCTTTTGATTCATTTTACCCCTGTTTTTGCTGCCTATACTTAGGGATATTTTATAGGGGGGGTAGACCCTGTACATTCTCCACTCGGTTTTCCCTTAGTGTACAGCCTGCTATACTTAGGATTATTTGATCCTAAGTATAGGGGGAAAAGCCGAGATCCTCTTGATTCTTTCATTCGTCTTTGTATATAGCCTTCCTTTTCACTTCCCTATACATAGCACGAGTTATGTCTTCTTCATCGTTCGTGACTCTGAGGACATCGTTCGAGCTAAGTATAGGGGGTGTATATATTTCATATATACTTTATCCATAACTCGTACTTTGTGTGAGTGTGTAAATAAATAAAAATGGCTAATCACCTAAAATCCATTAAAATTAAAAATTTCCCTGTAAATAGTCATTCTTTTATTTGCACATACATAGCTATTGTACAAATTATTTTTGTAAAAATGTTTTCAAAAACTTTTTGTGTAAAGTTTGTGTAAATATGTGTATATCAAAACTATGTATATAGTACAAAATTTTTCCAAAATGTTTTGAAAATCAAAAGTTTGCAAAAATCTTGTGTAAATTTGTGTAAATATTTTGCAAAACTTGCATTCACGCATACATCCATGATTTCAAAACATTTTTCAAAAATTTTGCATTTGTGTAAATATTGTGTAAATAGCATCTTTGTATATATGTATATAGTTTTTCCTGGATTATAGCTGACATTTAAACTAGCCTGGAATTAAATTGGGAAATGGAGCTTGATTAAGATCTTAATCCACGTAATTCTAAGAGGAACCTTATAGGGCTTAGGGTAAGGCTTTTCAGGTCCATGGTGACTTAATTCTTTGAGTCCACTAGGCTATGATCACATGTCATCTCAATTAGCCTAAGTAGAGCACTTAACAACACACACATGACTCATATAGACAATGGTTTTACTTGGACCCGCACTTTACACCGAGCTCTCTAAGGATGAGGTGGTGAGGAGGCAGTCTTCCTTGACTTGGGGTAGCATATGAGGGTAGTACTTCTAGTCAGAACCTCTCTTCTTCTTTTAGTGAAGGAAGTGCGTCTCAACTTGGTCTGGTTGCCATGAGGTCTAACTACAGGAGTTGTGGGTTGCAATAATGCTTCAAAAGAGGGATAGTCTACTGGCTCAAGAGGAAAAACTCCTTATGTATATATGCTGCACATGTAAATATGTTGTATAGATGCACTTGAAAAAAAATGCAAAAAGAAAATAACTCCAAAAAAGTGGTGGGTCTGATAGAAAATGATAATCCCACCGGAGTATGTATATAGTGCGAATAAGCAAAGCTTGAGATTCATGTCCCACCTTATGTAGCTTGCAGCAGAGAGACTTAGCTACACTGGTTGAGCTCCCAAGGATACATGGCTACACTGGCCATGGTCCATTCTCTTCTTCCCCCTCTTCTTGAGCCGGTTGAACTTGAACTTAGAAGGGAATACCCCGCTCCTCGAAGAAAGAGTGGACAGACTAGGGTATAGAGTTACCTTGTTGGGGAGGGTTGTCAAGTTGCTACTTCTGAGGTGGAGAGCTTACCTCACTTACACAGTACAAGGAAATATTCATAGTCTTCAGGGTTTGTGTATGATGACTTGTTCTGATATGGATTATTGAGGAGTCTTGATTATAGATTAGTGGATCTTAGAGGCTGTTGAGTTTTAAACTTAAGTCCAAATAAGGTTCTGACACATTAATAATCCAAAGGTCTGATCGAGCTCCATAATTCAATTTAATGAAAGCAAGTTTAATAATCAACCTTGATCCATGTATATTCTCCTCTTTTTCTTTTTCTTTCTCTTTTTCACTTCTTTTTCAAATAAGTGTTTGCTAAGGGACTAGCAAAGTTAAGTATAGGGGGGTGATGAATACCCATTCATCACTCTTTATTCTTTTATTTTAGCTACAAAACCTTTGCCAAACACATGTACATCTTTGTAAATATCAATAATTACCAAATTGCATGCATTGTATAAAAATAAAGAATTAGCATGTTTTTGTGCATAAATAAAAGAATAAAGAAACAAAAGAAAAAGAGGGAAATATTTATATTAAATATTGAGCAACCTAATCCCAAGGGAGGGCTCAGCATGGGCCTGACCTCATAAAAACCCAAGTAGAGGGAGATAAGGAAGCTCATGTGTGTGTATATCTGTAAATAAATAAATAAATAAAAATATTTTCCTAAAAATAAAAATAAAAATGGGTTGTATTTATTTGTAAATATTTGTAAATATTAAATTAAAATAAAAATGAGAAAAAGAAAAGAAAATTATAAAGAAAATAAAAATGCTTCCACCTTGTATACATTCATCATGTACATAGACTCACTTCTATATTTATTTATCCCTATAAATAAATAAATTAAAACCCAATAAAAATTGTACATATTCTATGTTTCATAATGTAATTAAATAAAATAAAAATTACAAAAATAATAATAAAATAAAAAGGAATAAAAATAAAATCAATTTCCTACATTGTATATATACCATATATGTATATAAAAAAACCTATTTATTTACCCCTTGTAATTAAATAATAAAAATAAAATAAAAATACCTAAATATTCCAAATTTTATGCTATAAATAAATAAAATATAAAATTTGAATAAAAATGCACAAAAATAATTAATTAAAAATCAAAAATTAAAAATCTATATTGTATATACCTATGTATATAATACTATATTGTATATACCTTATTTTTATTTCAAAAAAATAAGTAAAAATCACAAAAAATAGTTTATAAATAAATAAACAATTTTTATGTTTTAACTTTTTCCAAAATAGGCCATTTGCTATTTTATTTTGAATTTCCAAATCTTTTACACGTGGCCGCATCCCATTGGCCCACGGGGGATGTTGACCCCCCGGTCAACTCCCCCCGGACCACAGACCCGCGGATCTAGTGCCCCGACCCGATTTCTCCAAATTATTGCCACTTGATCCGAGCTCCAAATCCGTAAATCCCGGGTCATAATCCATATGTGTTCATCCCTGATCCACGCCCGAGCGGGGTTATGGGGATCCGCGCTCCGATCGAGTCACCTGACTCCCACCTTCTCGGACCCCTAGCCACTTAAATGCTCAGCTCCGCCGCACAATTCCAGCATCTTTGGCTCCTCATTCTCCACTCCAGGACCTCCATTGCTCTCGCCTGAGTGACAGCAAGATGAGGGTAGTGTCGCAACGAGGAGGGAGTGCTCAGACCATCGATCCGGCGACCTAGCGCCGCCATGCGCTGCCCCTTGCGTGGTGCTCGAGCCTCGGGCATCGACGACCCTCAAGGCAAGGACCCAGAGCTTCAGCAGCTCAAGCACAGTCGACCTCGACCATCCGGTGAGCTTGAATCTCCCTAGTTTTAGCTAATTTTCGTTTACCCCCAATTTCACCCATCGCCGATGACCGTCGATTCCGACCATCTCCGACCCCCTTTCGATCATCGGACGACACCATCACCTTCGCCTCACTCCTCCGCACATTCTTCGCCCCTTCATCCAACCCAGTTCGCATAGGAACTGGGAGTCGAGCTCCTCCACCGTCGCATCACCGGAGCTCATCCTCCACGACGCGCTGACCCCCCACTTCGCTCCTAACCGGGTTGAGGCACTTTGCCCTCGACCCAAGAGTTTGTTGCGCTACTTTATAGGTCAAGACAGGTCCATCTGAGGGCCTGAACATTTAGGAGCAGCAGCTCCAGCTCCGCCTTAGTCGTAGGAGCATCTCCGACGCCTCCAGCTTCATCGGAGGCCCCCATCAGACGCGGGAGGCTTCGGCGACTCATTTCAGATCTTCAGCAGCCCCCGACGAGGTCCACCGTACGCGTATTGGGCCGGCAAAGTTCGCCGGCCATCTGTTCTTGGAGGACCCTCCAGAGCCGTCCGTTCCGCCTTCACCTGCCAGATCATATACAGATCGTTCGATCAGGGCGAAGAAGAGGCCAACAGCCACCGTCAAATCAGACACGTGGCCTCTTCTCCGCCCTCCATTCAGTGAGGTTTAGCCACAACACATCCCCAGCGTCCGATCGTATACGTGGCATCGCCTCCACCGTTGGATCAGAGCCAGGGCTTCCTCGGCGAGGCGCAGCGCAGCACCACTGTCAGATCAGCCATGCGGCGCCATCTCAGCCCTCGGATCAGAATAAGGGGTAATTTCACTTAGGCCCCTCCTGCTTTGTCATTTACGTTCTAGTCCTGTAAATATTTAGATAAGTTGTTTTTATTTTGGACATTTTGCACTTAGGACCTCGTGCTTATTTTGTTTGCATTTGTATCCCTGTTTATGTGGAACACATGCATCGTCACGTGATGTTTGTGGTGTATTTTCAACATTTGGGCTGATGTTTTAAGGTGTTTTGGAATGAAATATAGTTTTCATTATTTGCATCCATGCCCCTGTGAGTAGTTTATTGAGACATGTGCTGAATTCATTGGAGAAATTGCAATATCTTCCCTGGACTTTTAGCGCATGTTGCCATTAAGTCCTCGGAAGTATTTTTTATTGCACATAGGTCCCTCCGTGCTCAGGACACGTGCTTTGCGTTGATATTTTGGAAATTTTGCACGAGGGGCCCCTAGTTTCTTGTATTTGTTACGATTTAGTCCCTGGAACTTATTTTCCTTGCATTTGGGTCCCTGTGCACTTTGCCTTGTTGTTTGATTTTAATAAAATATCAAATCAAGTCCAAATTTAGTGAAAATTGGACACGTGGCTCCTGCCATTGTGTAAAATTTTCACTAAAAATTTGGTACATTTTTTTAGCATTTTTAGTATTTTTAAAAAATTCAAAAACCTCTCTTTTTGTCCCTGTCCAGATATAAAATTCACAAAAAATATTAAAACATCTTTAAAAATTACAAAAAAAATCAGAATTTATTTGTTTTGTTGTGATTGATTTTCTGACCAATTTTGGTCATTTTTGGATTTATAAAATTTATAAAAATTGAAAAACACTGAAAAACTTATAAAAATTCTAATAATTCATAGAAAAACCAAAAATTAATAATTCTTTTTCCTGATTATTCCTTTTTATTCATACTTTACAGGAAATTTACCTACAGGCCTTGAAACAACCATTTAGTTTTTTAAATGGTTGTAGAAGCCTGACTGGACAATGTCTTTGGTTTTCAATCTTCTATCATTTTTATAAAATTCCCTAAAATCAGAAAAATACCAAAAATTCACCAAAAACATAAAAAATACAAAAACTCTAAAAATATTTTTGTTTAAATTTTTAGATTAATTTTGAGTGTTTAAATAATTAGTCAAAGTTGCTTGTTTTGTTTGTTTTCTTTTTTTTATTTATTTAAAATTCTAAAAAAATATAAAAATTAAAAATCCACCAAAAAATCCTTGTTTTTATTTGTTTGTATTTTTGACTACTTCTTAGGCCGCAAGGACATCTCGTGCTCCCTGAGTCTGACCCTGATCGCTATACCAGGCTAATCAAATAGCCAAGGCCACTATTGATTTTTCTCTGATTTTATTTGTGTTTTGGTGGCATGTTCTCTTATTTTCTTGTTGAGTTGGATTTCTCGAGCGACTGAGGTCGCAACGACCGCAGTTATTACTTTACCTTAGTTGCTCGGATTTTTCGCTCATCAGGCGGCGGAGCTCGACGACGATGGTCGCCGGACCTAGGCTACACAACTCCAAATCCTCACTGCAACACTCGCAATCACTCGCTGTCACTCAAGGATGACGGTCGAGGTCCTGGGAGTCGAAGATGGTGGCCGAAGGTGCCTCAAATGGCGGAGGTAGACACGACTATATAGTGGTAGGGATCCGGCAAAGATGGAGTCGGGCAGGGAATTTTGGTGCACGGATCCCTAGGAAGATCCCCGGGCGAGGGTTAGGGATGTATCGGATAATCGGGGCTCGGGGTTTAAGGGAATCCTTGGCGGATCAAGAAGCGATAAATGGGAGAAATCAGGTAGAAAGTGCAGATCCGCGTGGAAGTGGTCCTGGGGGGGGAGTTGACCGGGGGTCAACAATCCCCCGTGGACCAATAGGAAAAAGGCATTGGAAAAATATTTGAAAAATCAAAATAAAATAGAAGGAAATTTATTTGAAAATATTATTAAATGAAAAATGTTTATTTATTTTTAAAGTATTTTTTTGTGATTTGTATTTATTTTTTTTGAAAAATAAATTATGTATTTACATTATATTATTATTATATACATGTATATACACCTATGTATTTTTGGATTTTATTTTTATTATTTTATTTATATACAATTATTCTCATTTTATATTTTATTTATTTATACCATAAAATATGGAATATAAAAATATTTTTATTGGATTTTATTAATTATTTACAAGAGTGAAATAAATACATCTTTTATTTTATGTACATGGTATGTATACACTAATGAGAGAGAATTTATTTATTTTTATTTTTCTTTTATTTTTCCCACTTTTATTTTATTTTTACTTTTATAAATATATACAAAATATGGAGATCACATAAACATTTTTATTTTTAGAAAATAAAATATTTACACATAGAGGGGTATTTACACCATGTTGAGTCACCATATCTCTCTCTACTTATTTTATTTTGCGATCAGGCCCTTGTGGAGCCTTCCCTTGGGTTCACGTCACTCAATATTTATTCTAAATATTTTCCTCTTTTTCTTTATTTCTTTATTCTTTTATTTTTGCACAAAAACATGCTAATTATTCATATTTACACAATGCATGCTCTTTGATAAATTATTCTATTTACAAACATATACATAATGTTTTGCAAATGATTTTAGCTAAAATAAAAGAATAAAGAGTGATGAATGAGGATTCATCAATTATCCATGCCTGTTAGAGTTTGAGTGTTACACCTAGAAAAAAACCATAAAATGAAATTAAAGCTTAGTATCTTTTTCACATTTACTCAAAATGAACCAAACCCACTTTCAATTCATTTAAAATAAATAATCTTTTAAATAAAAATGATTTCATAAAATTTGGAGTTAAGAAGTAAAAGTCAACTTTTGGGGTATTATTGCACATGTACAATTGCTTGTTACTCTTATTTATCTCATTTTTTAAACTTTTTTTACATATTATAGTTTTAATGTTTTGTAAATAATTTATATTAATTATATAAAATGCAAATAAAAAATAAACAAGTGTAATTATTATATAGGTATAATGTTCTCATATTGTACATACTTGTAATTATTTGTGCCATTAAATTAATCTATAAAAATGAAAAAATGTATTATATAAAATATACATATTGTCACCAAATTGTACAATAGGTTATGAAACTGACTTTTCATAATGAGTGTGTTTCAGCCTCAAAGTAATTCTAGAATTTAGGATATTTTGAACTTAAAGGTGAGAAGGCTTCATATGAAGTTCATATATATATATAGGGTAGGGAGGCTGTTTTGAGTAACACTCAAGTTGGTTGTTGCATAAAACAGGTTCTCCCCATTTTTTTTCCAAAAAAAAATATGTATATTCATAATTATATCTCTCCTACATGTCATTCGAATTTCGTCAGAAATAAAGACTCCTATGACATCCATCTAGAATAGGTCAATTACAACAAATTTCAGACCGTTAAAAATCACTTGTTCTAGATGGAGGGCATATGAGTCTCTATTTCTGACGAAATTCGAATGACATATAGAAGGGATATATAGATGAATATACATGGTTTTATTTTTGAAAAATAAAATAAAGTGGGGGGGACTGGTTTGTGTAACAACCAACTTGGCTGTTACTCAAAACAACTTCCTTTTCCTCATATATATAGGGCTTATCCAGAGAATCCTGTGTCCATTTGAGTTTTAATGAGCACCCAATGTAGGCTCTCTACGTGTATTTCCATTTCAGAGGTTTCCTATTTCGAAGGACACGGTTTTGGAAGGATATTAATATGTTTGAGCCTTTTGTATTTCCAATTATACTAAGTCCTTAAAAAAAGGAAGATGGTTTTGGAAAGATAAATTCAAATCCTTAATTTCGTTTCGAATAAATAGTCATTGTACATTTGATCATTAATGTATATATTGTACGTAAGTAATTATGTGTTGCGAGATCAGTAATAATGAAACAGTTGTCAATAATTTACGTATGTAATATTACATTGTGCTGAGATCAGTAATTCATTCATGTTAATCAAGTAGTACATATTCAGTTCTCAAGTAATTATTGGTGTGAGATCATGATGAATACCCATTCATCACTCTTTATTCTTATATTTTAGCTACAAAAACTTATGCAAATGCATGTAGATATGTGCAAATAGGATTAATTAGCAAAAGCATGCATCTTTGTAAAAATAGATAATTAGCATGTTTTTGTGCAAAAATAAAAGAATAAAGATGAAAAAGAAAAAGAGGGAAATATTTAGAATAAATATTGAGCAACCTAACCCAAGGGAGGGCTCAGCATGGGCCTGACCGCATAAAAGCCAAGTAGAGGGAGATAGGGGCTCATGTGTAAATAACTATGTAAACAAATAAAATAATATTTTCCTCACCCAAAAATATGTTGTAAATATTTTGTATATATTTTGTATATATTTAGAAACTATTGAAAACAAAATAAAAATTTAAAAATCAAAAATTCAAAAATGCCCTTTCACCATGTGTATAGATCATCACCCCTTACTTATTTCACCTTGTAAATAAAGTCATTTATTTTCAAAACTTTTTGTAAATATTCTAGATTATATTTTGTAAATAAAATAAATAAAAAGAAACAAAACAAAAATCAAATAAAAATTACAAAATTAAAAATACAAAAACATATTGTACATATACCTATGTATAGACCTATAATGTACATACCTTATTCTTATTTCCAAAAATTAATTAAAAATCACCAAAAAATAGAAAAAATAAAAGAAAAATATTTCATGTTTTAAGTTTTTCTTAATTCGGCTATTTTCTGCCTTAAAATAAATAAACAAAAAATTCAATAATTGGCAGCTCCTGATTGGTCCACGGGGGATTGTTGACCCCGGTCAACTCCCCCGCGGACTCTTTCCTTTTGGGGAGACCCGCGCCCGACCCGACTTCGTCGATTTCTCCACGCGTCTCCAGCCTGTCGCCTCCGCAAACCCCGTGCGCGGATCCTTCGCCAATCATCCGACATCCTCGCCGGATCCTTCGCCGAAGGATCCACGCCTTCCATAGCCGTCTCCACCCAACCCTAATCGGCCCTGTCTCCATATATATCTCGACCTCCGCCGCCTCCGCGCCTCATCTTTGGCTCTTCTCCTTCTTCCCAGTGAACTCCAGAGGCACCGCGAGAGTGACAGCAAGCGATCGCCCTTGTTGCAGCGAGGCGAGAGGTGAATCCACTGATCCGGCGTGTGTCGCCGCCGTTGCTCCGCCACTAGCGTGAGCACCGAGCCTCGGGCCGAGACGACCCTTGAGGCTAAGACCAGGAGCACCCCCTGCTCTTCCCCAGTCTCTCCGACCACCCAGGTAGATCTCTTAGGCCATAGTCTAGCGTAAATTTCGATTTTTAGCTTACTGGTAGCGTAGCTCCGCCGCCGTCGCCAGCCACCTCCGATACCCCATTTGTCATTCCGACCCGACCATCATCTTCGCCAGACCTCTCCGCATCTTCTTCACCCATTCACCCAACCCAGATCGCACAGGATCTGGGAATCGAGCTCCTCCGCCGACCACCTTCGCCGGAGCTCTCCATTCCGACGCACCATGCACCTTCACGCCGCCTAACCGGGTCGAGGCAATTTGCCCTCGACCCGTGAGTCTTCTGGTTCGCTTTTCAGGTCAAGACAAGGGTCATCTGAGACCCTTCGCCATCCAGCCAGGAGACCCAGCTCCGCCGCCTTCGCTCGAGCTCCTCGGAGCTCGGGGTGCTCGTCGGAGACCACCAGCAGACGCGGGAGCCTTCCGCGATTCTTCTCCGACCTCCAGAAGGCTCTCCAGAGGACCCTAGCGCACGCTCGAGCCCGGCGAATCTCGCCGGCAACCAGTTCTTCCAGGATCCTCCAGAACCGTCAGATCATCCTCCCCGCTCCAGATCTGATCTGAACCATTCATCTGCGGAGCACTGCCACCATCCGATCATCACGAGGGTCGATCTTGACCGCTCGCGCAGAGAGAGAGGCACCAGCTAGCCTCAACCGTCAGATTCGCCACGCGTCCTCCTCTCAGCCGTCGATTCACCAAGAGTATCTCCACCACGCTTCGTCACCGTCAGATCTACCACGTGGAATATTCTCCACCGTTCGATCAGGCCAGCCCTTCCAGAGTTAAAGTCGCCCCCGTTCTCCACCGTCCGATCAGCCACGTGGCGCACATCAGGCCGTCGATGATAATAAAAGGGGTAAATTCATCTTAGGCCCCTCTGTTTGTTTTATTTCATTTTAGTCCTGTAATTTTTAAATTAAGTTGTTTATTTTCTGGGATATTTGCACTAAGGACCTCGTACTTACTTTATTTGCACTTATACCCCTGTCTACGTGGACCACGTGCTTCGTCACGTGAACTTTATTGGGTCATTTGCAATATAAGCCCTGTAGTCCTGGATGTTACGGATTGAATAAAAAGTTTTCCTTATTTGCATTTATGCCCCTGTGCGTGATTTAATTTCCACATGTGCGTTTTATTTTTTTGGGATATTTGCAGATAAGCCCCTGGACTTTTGGTATTTGTTACCAATAAGCCCTCGGAACTTATTTTTCTTACATTTGGGTCCCTGAGTGCCCCAGGCACGTGCTTGGCACGCGTTTTGCTGGGTATTTTGCACCAGACCCCCCAGAACTTTGGGTATTTGCACTTTGGTCCCTGTGCACAGTGCCCCTCCTTTATTTTTGAATAAAATATCAAATCACCTCCAAATTCGATGAAAATTTGACATGGCTCCTGCCATGGTGTAGGATTTTTGAGAATTTTTGAGGACATTTTTTATTTCATTTGCTATTTTTAAAAATTCAAAAACCCCTATTTTTGCTACTGTTTAACTTGAAAAATCACAAAAAAATATATAATCACCTCCAAAAATTCTAAAAATTTTAGTTACTGTTGTTTGTGTGTTGTTTGATTTTCTAGCCAATTTTGGCTATTTTTCATTGCGTAAAAACCCTAAAAATTGAAAAACCCCTAAAAACTTACAAAAATTATAATAAACAATCTAAAAATCCAAAAACAATAATTTTGGTGCCCAAATTTTCCTTATTTTCTTTAGAATACAGGAAAATTACCTCCAGGGCCTGTTGAGATCCTTAAATATTTTATTTTTGGGATTCAGGCCTTGCTGGACAGTACCTAGGCTTTTTAGCACTGTTTGATTTTTAGAAAATAAAATATACCTTAGAAAATTACCAAAAATTCACCAAAAACACTTAAAAACTTAAAAAACATAAAAACCATTTTTCTTGAATTTTTGCTTGATTTTTGGTGTGTTAAATAAATTGTGTAAGTGTGTTTGATTTTGTGTTCTTTAATTTTCTTCGTATATTAAAAATTCAAAAAAAAGTAAAAACAAATTAAAAAAAACACTAAAAAGTATTCTCTTGGATTTCTGACTACATCGTAGGCCGCAAGGCCAATCCGTGCTCCTTGAGTTCGACCCTGGTCGCTATACCAGGTTAATCCTCTAGCAGGACCACTTCTCTGTGTTTCATTGATTTATCTTCATTTGTGGTTCATTTTTCTTGATTGACACGTTCTGAGCGACTGAGGTCGCAACGACCTATTTTCTGTACCTTCTACCTTAGTTGCTCGGGTTTTTGTGTCATCAGAATGGCGCCGTTGCCGGGGAGCACGGCTTTGTAGTCATTTTTCCATAATGTCTCTCTATATTTTCATTGTTTTCTGACACTCTCTCTCTCTTTGATTTTTGTGCGAGGTACTGCGTGGAGCTCTTGGAGTTTATTTTTGAGGACCCGCACGGGAAGAAGAGCAGGGAGAGAGAAGAAGAATTTTATTTTCTAAGAGAGAACAATATTGTTTGTAATAATTTAGAACTTGGACATTTGTGGACACTTGTAACTTAGCGGGTCTGTTTCGCCGAGTACCGGTGTGCTCGGGGGACCCAATCGGATTTTCGCGGCTTTTTCTACTGTTTTGATAGCTAGCTGCCTTTTCCGGTGTTTACGCGGTTTTTCTCGAGCCCCTAGATTTAGGAATTTCTCTTGCTTGTGCCGTAATTAGTAGGGTCCCCACACTTAATTGCTTGCCTGATCCTATAGGACGTTAATTGGACCTACTAAAATCATTAATAAAAATAGCCGATTCATTTTCTTCCGTGGCCTACGTGCCGTAGCTCGTCCTGCAAAGCGCTTCTCCTACCCCCGTTGTGGCGGGCAGAGGAGGGACGGGCCAAGACCGGACTCTTTGGCTTGGAGGACCGTGATCGGTTAGACGGTTCTTGCGATAGAAATTTGCTCATCTAGGACTCGGTTTTTCCTCACTGCACCATTTAGGTAGTTTAATTCTGTCTTTAAATTCTGCGCGGATCACTTGCATGTAGAGTGCTGGAGACAAGGTACGCATTTCTTTCTCTGCATGCATCATTGATTTCTTCGCGCATCGGCTTTTTCGTCTTCTCCCTCTGTTTTTGGCTTAATCATCAGGAGAATCGAAAAATTCGTTAGGCCGCTTGTATTTATTTTGAAAAAAATTAAAAAGAAAAAACAAAAAAAATTGGGACTGGATAACACTATTGACCCTAAAAGACACTCACATTAAAAATTTGTCTTTGGGGAGAGCAACCCCCTCATTGTATGGTTTGGATGCGCGAGAGAGTGACCCGCACCCTAGGTAGAGCCCTCCGGTGCTATTTCTAGCTGACTACCGACTCTTCCGTGCGGGCCAGTCGGTTGGAGTAGCATCGGGTATCCTAACAGGTCACGTAAGCGCTCTGATATTTTGTGTGTTCACCAAATAAAATTGACAAGATAAATTGACCGAGCTTTCACGGTCTTCAGATTGTGTTGCGTTGGTGAACCGGGGGTTTGCTTTGCGATCATATTTTCTCCAGATCCCATCCGCCTAACTCGCCAGATCAAGATGATGGGTAGACGATCTCTTAGGCAGCCTTTGGCTGCACCGCTTTCAGGCGCGTCTACTTCACCATCTAGGTTGGCCCCTGAGAGTCGAGACCATCTCTCCGGGCCCGAGTACGATTCCACCCTGTTCCCCCTCGATCCCCTTTCTTTTGCTACTGAGAGACATGAGCCCGAGGAAAGACGAATTGATTTGACAGAACCTGAATTGGGCTCATCTGATTTTGCAGACGTCACTATGGCCGGAGCCGGCGGTTCAGATGATCGCCAACCCGAACATTTTGTACTAGACCAGGGAGCGATCAACTCCACCCTGATCGCATCATTAGAGACAGTACAGAAGCAGCTACGCGATCAGGGAGCTTTCATGATTGAGATGAGAAGGGAGTTGGAGCGACTCAGAGAAGAGAGAGATCAGAGCGAGCCTGAGGACATTCCTGATGCTGATGCAGAGGCAGCAGCCGCATCAGCAGCTGCCGCAGCGGCAGCCGCCGCCGCAACGGGACCACCGAGACCGATGCGGGAGTTACACAACCCCGGATCTACACTGATGCACCATTGGGTGGTGGTACCTGCTATCGTGGGGGATTTCAAGTTCCCTCCAAACACCCTGCAGATGCTTCCTCATTTTCACGGACTTGCCACTGAGGAGCCCCACCTCCATCTCTAGGAGTTTTTGATGATCTGCAGCACTGTCCACGACCGTCATGTGGACCAGGATACGATTCGGATGATGGCCTTCCCTTTTTCACTGGCAGATAGAGCAGCCGCCTGGATGAAGCATTTAGGGAAGTTTGTTTACACCTGGGAGCAGCTCCGCACCGAGTACTTGAACAAGTACTATCCACTCGGGCGGACGAATGCAGCCAGGGCCCTGATCAACAACTTCTCCATGCTCCCTAACGAGCAGTTTCACGAGGCATGGGAGAGGTTCAGAGAGCTTCTGGATAGATGCCCACACCACGACATTTCCAAGCCGAACCTAGTTCAGAGCTTCTTTAGTGGGATGACGCCAGAGCTTCAGGGTCTGGTGAATGCTTCTTGCGGCGGGTCCTACTTTGCCAAGGACCACGACCAAGTCTGGGCCATTTACGAGGAGATGGCCGAAAATTACATGGTGATGTCCCAGACTCGGTTGTACACACAGAGATCTCAGCAACCGCCAGGACCCGTGCAGTACCAGCGGATAGCACGGGTTGATGCAGGTCCATCCAGTTCGTCCACAGTTGCAGCCGCACAAGCAGAGTCGGCCGCTGCGGACATGGGGATTATCAGTGAGAAGTTGGACCGCATGGAAATAATAGAGAAGAAGCAGTGCCAGGGCATAACTCAGATGGAGCAGATGGCACAAACTCTGAGTGACATGAAGACCCATCTCTTGTGTCTTCAGGAGGCACAGACGGCTTCTCAGCCCCGTCTTCAGTCGCGAGGCGATTCCGGCAGCAGCCGCAGCTCGTCCCAGCGCTCCAGCTCCTTGCAGCAGCCTAGACAAGTTCACCTTGTACAGGCGGAACCGTACCAGCAGCAGCAGCCCTCTTACCAGTCACCACCATCTCCAGACTTACAGATGGTGGTATATCAGCCGGATCAGCCTCTGGCAATACTGCCGCCAGACCCCTTCGATGCAGAGCCGTTGATGGATGTCAACGGGATTTGGTATGACCGTCCTCAACCTGGAATCCGACGAGACCATCCCGGATTCAGGTGGGGGAATGGGGGTAACCAGTCCCAACAGCAGCCAGCCGGTCAGGGAGGGCAGTACTCCCAGCAGAGGGATCACCAGCAGCCCCAGCATACCAGCCACACCAGCCATCATCCTTCGTACCTCGTCCCTACCAGCAGTAGGGACAGAATTGGAGACGTGAGCAGCAAGCTCACCAGCAGCAGCATCCTTCCTTTTACCCCTCTCAGCCGCAGCAGCACCAGGTCCAGCAGCCTCATTACCAGAGAGGCAACCCGTCAGGCTCCCATGAGAGCCCCGCCTTGGATGATCTAGCCCGCATCTTCACAGAGCAGCATGCTACATTTAGACGGGAGATGGACGAGTTCCGCCAGGAGATGCGGGACCTGATGAGAGGGAAGGCCGCCATCCCTGCACAGATCAAGCCTAATCCGAATAGCTTGAAGAGGAAGTCTGAGCAGGTAGTTCACACTGAGCCTATCACTCCTAGTGACTCATTTGATGATATGTCGTCGGATCTATTTGATGCCGATTTTGTTACACTTAGGAGCGGTAGAAGACCAGCAGGCGGCGCCTCATCTGAGCGACAACGCGAGGATCCATCCAGAGCGCCAGATGAGGAAGAGGAGAGCGGTACTGAAGCCGCACATGATGACGGTGGTACTGATGCCACCCGAGATGCTGATTCCACCGGCGGTACTGAGGCCGCCGCTTCACCATATCGAGGAGGTGGTACTGACGCCACCAGCAGAGCCGAGCCAGTCCGCGGTACTGAGGCCGCAAGACGTCTAGTTGTAGAGCCAGCTAGAGGTGGTACTGAGGCCACCAATATTCATTTTGATAGAGATGTTGTCTTTCCTCGTATGAATGTATCTCAGGATTCTATTTTGAATAAAGGAAAAGGTTTAGTTTCTTCTGATCCCACTGTGGTGAATGATGTATGTGAGGATCCGGTCATCGAACCGTCTAGGCCTATTCCTAGTCCTTCATCTGAGAAGGACCCTGTGATCCCCTTTCCTAGAGCCCTTGAGTTGGGGAAGGGGAAGAAAAGAGAAAAAGATCCAAAAAAAAGAGAGCAGGAGGAGTTCAGCCAGAGCATGATAGACCGATTTCACATCCAGCTGACCCTCCATGAGGCTTTGCAGCACATCCCTCTTCTTCAGCGATCCTTGAGAGACAGGACCACAGTCAGGAGGAAGAAGAGGAACAACACCGCAGAGATTCATGTGTTGACAAAAGCCACGTGTTACGCGATCCAGAACCATCTGCCTACTAAGAGGCCAGATTTAGGAGCCCCGTATGTCAGATGTCAGATTAATGAGCAGAGGTTCGACCGTACTCTATTAGATAGCGGATCGTCGATCAACCTTCTTCCAGCAGCCCTTCTCGACCACTTAGAGTTGGGCACTCTTAGACAGAGCAGGACATACCTTCAGTTTGTTGATCGGTCTGTCAAGAGGCCAAAGGGGTTATTGCGAGACGTTGTCGTCACTATTCAGGGTTTGCAATTCCCCGTGGACTTTGTAGTGCTGGACATGGAAACCCCTGACTCGTTGACCGATTCCCCCATCATCCTCGGTCGCCCGTTCTTGGCCACAGCCAAGGCGGTGACTGACCATGACAGTGGGAAGGTATTCTTTCGCGTCCAGGGTGAGAGTATACAAATAGAGACGGTTAAGGATCACAGAGCCAGAGATAGATCCCGCTCAGAGGGCAGTACAGATTCAGAACATCTGACAGATACAGAGCCAGACATTCACCAGGACTGTGATTTTGTGATCACAGATGATGAGGCAGCTTGGGCAGATCCTGCAGCACAGACCATCCTCTCATATTCAGATACAGCTGATGCACAGATGATAGCAGAGGATAGCCTGGAGAGCACAGCCCTGGTTCAGGATACTATTGAGTCAGCAGAGTCGGACCTTGATCGCGACACGATTTTCAGTGATGGTGGTACTGAGGCCACCCTGCTCTACGGTGGTACTGATGCCACCGCAGTTGATACAGATCCCTCGGATTCAGAATCTGATTGGGCAGATTGTGATGATCAGATGCCAGATCTGGATCCACCTGAGCCTACAGATGAGGAGGAGGAAGAGGCAGATCAAATCAGAGACAATGCAGAGGATCCGCCTCCTCCAGATCCAGTTTGTGAGAGTTCTTTATCATTTTCCCAGGCAGATTTGGCAGAATTGTCAGCATACACACATCTTCTTCAGAAGCCAGATTTTCCAGCACCCAGCTGTCCAGAGCTAAAGCCGCTCCCCACTTCGCTGAAGTATAGATTCCTTGCGGGAGAGTCTGAGATGTACCCAGTCATCATCTCCGCCGATCTGACTGGAGAACAAGAATCCCGTCTGATGGGGGTTCTTGAAAAGAACCGCAAGGCAATTGGATGGAGCGTAGCAGATCTCCATGGGATTAGTCCCTCGTTGTGCTCCCACCATATCTATCTCGAGGAAGGGGCAAAGTCGTCGCGTGAGTTCCAGCGGCAACTGAACCCCAACCTAAGAGAGGTTGTCATGAAGGAAATATCAAAATGGTGGAGTGCAGATTTTATTTATCCCATTTCCGACTCCAAGTGGGTGAGCCCCTTGCATGTGGTACCCAAGAAGACGGGCATCACGACTGTGATCAATGAGTCGGGAGAGGAGATTGCTACACGAGTACCCACCTCTTGGCGGGTCTGCGTTGACTACAGGAGACTCAACCAGGCCACCAAGAAGGACCATTTCCCCCTGCCTTTTATTGATCAGATCATAGAGAGACTGGCAGGGAAGAGCCATTACTGCTTCCTAGATGGGTACTCAGGCTACAATCAGGTAGCCATCGCTCCTGAGGATCAGGAGAAGACCACCTTTACCTGTCCCTTTGGTACATACGCCTTTCGACGCATGCCATTTGGGCTATGCAACGCCCCTGCGACTTTTCAGAGATGCATGCTGTCAATCTTTTCGGACATGGTAGGGGAGTGTTTGGAGGTCTTCATGGACGACTTCTCGGTTTACGGCGACGGATTCGATTCCTGTCTTGACTGCCTAGACCGAGTGCTCCAGCGATGTATTGCTACCCGCTTGGTTCTGTCTTGGGAGAAGAGTCACTTCATGGTGACTCAAGGGACGGTGCTTGGCCACATCATCTCCAACAGGGGCATGGAGGTTGATCCGGCCAAGGTTGATGTCATTAGAAAACTCGCACCGCCGTCCAATTTGAAGCAGCTACGGTCATTTCTGGGGCACGTTGGTTTTTATAGGAGATTCATTCATGATTTCAGCAAGATTGCTCGACCGTTGACTGACCTATTGACGAAAGACACAGAGTTCCTTATCGATGACAAGTGTCTTTCGTCCTTTGAGACTCTCCAGCAGTGTGTTATTGAGGCTCCTGTCCTTCAGCCACCCGATTGGTCTCTCCCATTCGAGATCATGACGGACGCCTCTGATTTTGCCGTAGGGGCAGTGCTGGGACAGAGGAGGGATGGAGTGCCATTTGCCATACACTACGCTAGCCGCACATTGGATTCCGCCCAGCGGAATTATACGGTCACAGAGAAGGAGATGCTAGCCGTAGTGTTTGCCCTAGATAAGTTCAGATCGTATATCATTGGATCTAGAGTGACTTTGTTTACAGATCATACCGCCATCAGGTACCTCATGACAAAGAAGGATGCCAAGGCCAGACTGACTAGATGGATCCTTCTACTCCAGGAGTTCGATATTGAGATCAAGGATAAGCCTGGAATCAAGAATGTGGTGGCGGATCATCTTTCCCGACTAGAGCAGCCTGAGGATTCTGAGCAGATTGATCCTATTCGAGATACATTTCCAGATGAGGCGATCCTTGCTATCGCCTCACTCCCATGGTATGCCGATATTGTGAACTTTCTCGTTGCTGGGAAAGTCCTAAAAGATTGGCCCAGGCAGAGGCGTGAGACCTTCCTAGCGAAGGCCAAGTCTTACCATTGGGAGGATCCCATCCTGTACCACGAGGGAGGGGACAGCGTCTGGCGTCGGTGTATTCCTCAGGAGGAACACCATAGCGTCCTCACTTACTGCCACAAGCTTGAGGCAGGAGGACATCATTCTGGGAGGAGAACGGCACAGAAAGTGCTCCAATCCGGTTTGTGGTGGCCTACCCTCTTCAAGGACTCAGATGAGTTCGTGAAGAGGTGTACTGACTGTCAGAGGATGGGCACTTGTGGACAGCGTGATATGATGCCGATGCAGCCCATTCACTTCTGTGAGGTTTTTGACGCATGGGGCATCGATTTCATGGGTCCATTCCCTAAGAGTCAGGGATTTGAGTACATTCTGTTGTCCGTAGACTATGTGAGTCGTTGGGTGGAGGCTATCCCCGCCCGAGCCGCTGACGCGAGGACAGTTTGCAGATTTTTGAGGAAGCATATCATCACGCGGTTCGGGGTTCCACGAGTTCTGATTTCTGATGGGGGATCTCACTTCATCAACGACCAGGTGAAGGCACTTGCTAGCGAGTTCGGCATAGACCATCGTGTTGCCACACCATACCATCCACAGACAAATGGTCTAGCCGAAGTGTCGAATAGGGAGATCAAGACTATTCTGCAGAAAGTCGTCCGCCCTGACCGAAAGGATTGGTCACAGCTATTGGACTCGGTCTTGTGGGCATATAGGACGTCTTTCAAGACACCTTTGGGCACATCTCCCTTTCGACTCGTATATGGCAAGCCATGCCATTTACCTGTTGAGCTGAGGCACAAGTCACTTTGGGCAGTTACAGACATACTTATGGATCCAGATGGTATAGGAGACCAGAGGAGGGCAGAGCTAGCTGTCCTAGAGGAGCTTAGAGATGCAGCTTTCTCGAGCAGCTTACATTATAAGGAGAAAGTTAAGGAGTGGCATGATTCTCATATCAGCCACAAACATTTTGAGATTGGACAGAGAGTATGGCTGTTTGATGCGAGGCTTAGATTATTTCCAGGGAAGCTACAGAGCAAATGGAAAGGACCTTACTTGGTCAGAAAGGTACACGATAACGGTAGCATTGATATGTCTGAGTTATCTTCTGAGAGTACCTTTCGAGTGAACGGACAGCGGCTCAAGCCATTTCTAGATCATGAGCCGCGAGTCGTGGATCTTACCCCTATTCATTGTGCGTGAGATGTGGTCTTTGACTCACATCTAATGCATCTCACGCCTGAGCCTTACTGATCCTCCGCTGTATATAGATCCAGATGTCCATATCACCACATTCCTTAGTCCCAGATCCCTTTCTTCATCTTGTGATTATGCTATACTTAGGGTGCACTTTACCCTAAGTATAGGGGGGATGTGAGACCTTTCGGATATTTCTTTTGTTTCTGTCTACCCTTGTTTAGCTGCCTATACTTAGGGATATCTTACCCTAAGTATAGGGGGGGTAGACCTTGTACATTCTCCACTCGGTTTTCCCTTTTGTGTACAGCCTGCTATACTTAGGATTATTTGATCCTAAGTATAGGGGGAAGACCCGAGTCCCTCTTGACTTTTTCATCTCCTTTTGTATAGCCTTTCTTTTCACTTCCCTATACATAGCACGAGTTATGTCTTCTTCATCGCTCTTGACTCTGAGGACATCGTTCGAGCTAAGTATAGGGGGGTGTGTATATATTTCATTTATACTTTAGCCATAACTCGTACTTTGTGTGAGTGTGTTAATAAATAAAAATGGCTAAAAACCACAAAAATTAAAAATTTTTTCATGTACATAATCTTCTTTTATTTGCACATACATAGCTAGTGTACAAATTATTTTTGTAAAAATGATTTCAAAAATCTTTTGTGTGTAAAATTTGTAAATATTTTTGTATCAAAACTATGTATATAGTACAAAATTTTTCCAAAATGTTTTGAAAATCAAAAGTTTGCAAAAATCTTGTGTAAATGTGTGTAAATTTCTTTTTGCAAAACTTGCACTTCATGCATCATCACTCATGATTTCAAAACATTTTTCAAAAATTTTGCATGGTTGTAAAATTTGTGTAAATATGCATCTTTTTGTACATATGTATATAGTTTTCTGGATGATAGTTGATATTTAAACTAGCCTGGAATCAAATTGAGAAATGGAGCTTGATTAAGATCTTAATCCACCTAATTTCTAAGAGGAACCTTATAGGACTTAGGTTTAAGGCTTTTCAGGTCCATGGTGACTTAATTCTTTGAGTCCACTAGGCTATGATCACATGTCATCTCAATGAGCCTAAGTAGAGCACTTAACAACAACACATGACTCATATAGATTATGGCTTTACTTGGACAACCGCACTATGCACCGAGCTCTCTACGGATGAGGTGGTGAGGAGGCAGCCTTCCTTGACTTGGGGTAGCATATGAGGGTAGTACTTCTAGGCGGAACCTCTCTTCTTCATTTAGTGAAGGAAGTGCGTCTCAACTTGGTCTGGTTGCCATGAGGTCTAACGACGGGAGTTGTGGGTTGCAATAAAGCTTCAAAAGAGGGATAGTCTACTGGCTCAAGAGGAAAAACTCCTTGTATATATGCTGCACATGTACATGTTGTATAAGATGCACTCGAAAAAAAAAATGTGCAAAAAGAAAAGAACTCCAAAAAAATGGTGGGTCTGAGAGAAAATGATAATCCCACCGGAGTATGTATATAAGTGCAATAAGCAAAGCTTGGTTTCATGATCCACCTGTTGTAGCTTGCAGCAGGGAGACTTGGCTACACTGGTCAGGCTCCCAAGGGTACTTGGCTACACTGGCCTTGACCCATTCTCTTCTTCCCCCTCTTCTTGAGCCGGTTGTACTTGAACTTAGAAGGGAATACCCCGCTCCTCGAGGAAAGAGTGGCCAGATTGAGGTCATAGAGTTACCTTGTTGGGGAGGGTTGTCAAGTTGCCATTTCTGAGGTGGAGAGCTTAGACCTCACTTTCACAGGACAAGAAAAGGTTCATGGTCTTAAGGGTTTGTGATTGATGACTTGTTCTGATCTGGAGCATTGAGGAGTCTTGGTTATAGAGTAGTGGAACTTAGAGGCTGTTAGGTTTTAAGCTTAAGTCTGAATAAGGCTCCGACACATTAATAATCCAAAGATCTGATCGAGCTCCATATTTCAATTTAATGAAGGAAAGTTTAATAATTCAATCTTGATCCATGTGCATCCTCTTTTTCTTTTTCTTTTTCTTTCTTTTTTACTTCTTTTTCAAATAAGTGTTTGCTAAGGGACTAGCAAAGTATAGTATAGGGGGGTGATGAATACCCATTCATCACTCTTTATTCTTATATTTTAGCTACAAAAACTTATGCAAATGCATGTAGATATGTGCAAATAGGATTAATTAGAGAAAGCATGCATCTTTGTAAAAATAGATAATTAGCATGTTTTTGTGCAAAAATAAAAGAATAAAGATGAAAAAGAAAAAGAGGGAAATATTTAGAATAAATATTGAGCAACCTAACCCAAGGGAGGGCTCAGCATGGGCCTGACCGCATAAAAGCCAAGTAGAGGGAGATAGGGGCTCATGTGTAAATAACTATGTAAACAAATAAAATAATATTTTCCTCACCCAAAAATATGTTGTAAATATTTTGTATATATTTTGTATATATTTAGAAACTATTGAAAACAAAATAAAAATTTAAAAATCAAAAATTCAAAAATGCCCTTTCACCATGTGTATAGATCATCACCCCTTACTTATTTCACCTTGTAAATAAAGTCATTTATTTTCAAAACTTTTTGTAAATATTCTAGATTATATTTTGTAAATAAAATAAATAAAAAGAAACAAAACAAAAATCAAATAAAAATTACAAAATTAAAAATACAAAAACATATTGTACATATACCTATGTATAGACCTATAATGTACATACCTTATTCTTATTTCCAAAAATTAATTAAAAATCACCAAAAAATAGAAAAAAAATAAAAGAAAAATATTTCATGTTTTAAGTTTTTCTTAATTCGGCCATTTTCTGCCTTAAAATAAATAAACAAAAAATTCAATAATTGGCAGCTCCTGATTGGTCCACGGGGGATTGTTGACCCCGGTCAACTCCCCCGCGGACTCTTTCCTTTTGGGGAGACCCGCGCCCGACCCGACTTCGCCGATTTCTCCACGCGTCTCCAGCCTGTCGCCTCCGCAAACCCCGTGCCCGGATCCTTCGCCAATCATCCGACATCCTCGCCAGATCCTTCGCCGAAGGATCCACGCCTTCCATAGCTGTCTCCACCCAACCCTAATCGGCCCTGTCTCCATATATATCTCGACCTCCGCCGCCTCCGCGCCTCATCTTTGGCTCTTCTCCTTCTTCCCAGTGAACTCCAGAGGCACCGCAAGAGTGACAGCAAGCGATCGCCCTTGTTGCAGCGAGGCGAGAGGTGAATCCACTGATCCGGCGTGTGTCGCCGCCGTTGCTCCGCCACTAGCGTGAGCACCGAGCCTCGGGCCGAGACGACCCTTGAGGCTAAGACCAGGAGCACCCCCTGCTCTTCCCCAGTCTCTCCGACCACCCAGGTAGATCTCTTAGGCCATAGTCTAGCGTAAATTTCGATTTTTAGCTTACTGGTAGCGTAGCTCCGCCGCCGTCGCCAGCCACCTCCGATACCCCATTTGTCATTCCGACCCGACCATCATCTTCGCCAGACCTCTCCGCATCTTCTTCACCCATTCACCCAACCCAGATCGCACAGGATCTGGGAATCGAGCTCCTCCGCCGACCACCTTCGCCGGAGCTCTCCATTCCGACGCACCATGCACCTTCACGCCGCCTAACCGGGTCGAGGCAATTTGCCCTCGACCCGTGAGTCTTCTGGTTCGCTTTTCAGGTCAAGACAAGGGTCATCTGAGACCCTTCGCCATCCAGCCAGGAGACCCAGCTCCGCCGCCTTCGCTCGAGCTCCTCGGAGCTCGGGGTGCTCGTCGGAGACCACCAGCAGACGCGGGAGCCTTCCGCGATTCTTCTCCGACCTCCAGAAGGCTCTCCAGAGGACCCTAGCGCACGCTCGAGCCCGGCGAATCTCGCCGGCAACCAGTTCTTCCAGGATCCTCCAGAACCGTCAGATCATCCTCCCCGCTCCAGATCTGATCTGAACCATTCATCTGCGGAGCACTGCCACCATCCGATCATCACGAGGGTCGATCTTGACCGCTCGCGCAGAGAGAGAGGCACCAGCTAGCCTCAACCGCCAGATTCGCCACGCGTCCTCCTCTCAGCCGTCGATTCACCAAGAGTATCTCCACCACGCTTCGTCACCGTCAGATCTGCCACGTGGAATATTCTCCACCGTTCGATCAGGCCAGCCCTTCCAGAGTTAAAGTCGCCCCCGTTCTCCACCGTCCGATCAGCCACGTGGCGCACATCAGGCTGTCGATGATAATAAAAGGGGTAAATTCATCTTAGGCCCCTCTGTTTGTTTTATTTCATTTTAGTCCTGTAATTTTTAAATTAAGTTGTTTATTTTCTGGGATATTTGCACTAAGGACCTCGTACTTACTTTATTTGCACTTATACCCCTGTCTACGTGGACCACGTGCTTCGTCACGTGAACTTTATTGGGTCATTTGCAATATAAGCCCTGTAGTCCTGGATGTTACGTATTGAATAAAAAGTTTTCCTTATTTGCATTTATGCCCCTGTGCGTGATTTAATTTCCACATGTGCGTTTTATTTTTTTGGGATATTTGCAGATAAGCCCCTGGACTTTTGGTACTTGTTACCAATAAGCCCTCGGAACTTATTTTTCTTACATTTGGGTCCCTGAGTGCCCCAGGCACGTGCTTGGCACGCGTTTTGCTGGGTATTTTGCACCAGACCCCCAGAACTTTGGGTATTTGCACTTTGGTCCCTATGCACAGTGCCCCTCCTTTATTTTTGAATAAAATATCAAATCACCTCCAAATTCGATGAAAATTTGATACATGGCTCCTGCCATGGTGTAGGATTTTTGAGAATTTTTGAGGACATTTTTGATTTCATTTGCTATTTTTAAAAATTCAAAAACCCCTATTTTTGCTACTGTTTAACTTGAAAAATCACAAAAAAATATAAAATCACCCCCAAAAATTCTAAAAATTTTAGTTACTGTTGTTTGTGTGTTGTTTGATTTTCTAGCCAATTTTGGCTATTTTTCATTGCGTAAAAACCCTAAAAATTGAAAAACCCCTAAAAACTTACAAAAATTATACTAAACAATCTAAAAATCCAAAAACAATAATTTTGGTGCCCAAATTTTCCTTATTTTCTTTAGAATACAGGAAAATTACCTCCAGGGCCTGTTGAGATCCTTAAATATTTTATTTTTGGGATTCAGGCCTTGATGGACAGTACCTAGGCTTTTTAGCACTGTTTGATTTTTAGAAAATAAAATATACCTTAGAAAATTACCAAAAATTCACCAAAAACACTTAAAAACTTAAAAAACATAAAAACCATTTTTCTTGAATTTTTGCTTGATTTTTGGTGTGTTAAATAAATTGTGTAAGTGTGTTTGATTTTGTGTTCTTTAATTTTCTTCGTATATTAAAAATTCAAAAAAAAGTAAAAACAAATAAAAAAACACTAAAAAGTATTCTCTTGGATTTCTGACTACATCGTAGGCCGCAAGGCCAATCCGTGCTCCTTGAGTTCGACCTTGGTCGCTATACCAGGTTAATCCTCTAGCAGGACCACTTCTCTGTGTTTCATTGATTTATCTTCATTTGTGGTTCATTTTTCTTGATTGACACGTTCTGAGCGACTGAGGTCGCAACGACCTATTTTCTGTACCTTCTACCTTAGTTGCTCGGGTTTTTGTGTCATCAGATCAGTAATTAAGTATGTAAATTACTAATGTCCATACAAGAAGTATAGATTACAATTATCCATTTTACTGTACTCATTTTGATTGTTACTAATGTCATAGTTACTTAATACTTTGAGTGTTACTGATGCACCTCTTATTTACTTATATAACCTTTTTAATTACTTATAATCCATCAAATGTTACTGATAGCAATACAAAAGTTACTGGTCACATGGTTTTTTTATAATTATTCCAACTTACTGATTCTATTGTCTTCTTTTACCTATAATTTGTTATAGGTTACTGATGCTTCTGTATATCTTACTTACCATATTCTCTATTTTAAATTACTATCGAATCCCGCCTTCTTTACTGATGTAGTCTATTTAGTTACTTGCAATACGTCAAGTGTTACTGATAGCTACGTATAAATTACTGATGTATTCTATTTAGTTACTTGCAATACGTCGAGTGTTACTGATAGCTACGTATAAATTACCGATGTAGTCTATTTAGTTACTTGCAATACGTCAAGTGTTACTGATAGCTATGTATAAATTACTGATGTAGTCTATTTAGTTACTTGCAATACGTCAAGTGTTACTGATAGCTACGTATAAATTACTTAACTTGTATTTGATAGAAAGAACTTGTATTTTCTTAAGATACATAAGTAACTATAAATGGATTTTAATCAGTAAGAATGATAAAATAGAAAAGTAATACATGATATATTATCAGTAACATATGCAAATGTCATCAGTAACTTGGTATAATTTTTCTGAAATAATGATTTCGCTATCCAAATCAAATTGTAAGACATCCATCTTCGTTCCTTTTGATACGATCTTTTCATGATTCAAATCCATCCACGAAGCATCGTTCATCATTGCTTCTTTGGAATCATGATCAATTTCCATTCACAGATGATCCACGCATTTGAAACTGAAAATGAGAACTAAAAAACAAACGATCAAATTCAACAAAAGAACAATGAATAAATGTCTAATAAAGAATGAAGAAACTTACAAATCGAGGACTTGAACACGATCTTCTTTCATCGCTGGAGATCTTGAGATTTCGCAGCAAGAGGAAGCTATAGATGATTTTGGAAATTTCGAAAATAAATACAATGCAACGTCGGATAGACTTAATTGCGAATCAAAAAAGGAAATCAGTCACGAGGAGAATGCGAAGGGAGTTTGTTATGGTAAGGATTGACGCTAAAAAAGAGAAAGGATGAGATAAAATAGGATCATTAGATCATGATCTGAAGGATGAAATCACGGGCTCATTTGAACTCAAATGGGCACATGGCTCTCTGGATAAAAGTTCTCTCTCTCTCTCTCTCTCTCTCTCTCTCTATATATATATATATATATATATATATATATATGAGTAATCCTGTGAGAGCCAAAACCCGTGATAGCATGAGAGCATTGATTCTGGATCATAGAATCATGTGGTCCGGAATCAATGCTCTCATGCTCTCACAGGTTTTGGCTCTCATAGGATCATTCCTATATATATATATATATATATATGGGTGATCCTGTGAGAGCCAAAATTGGTGAGAGCATGATAAGAGTGATTCTGGACCACAAGATTCAACCAGGAGAGAGAAGACAGAATCGTGTGGTCCAGAATAACTCCTCTCATGCTCTCACCAATTTTAGCTCTCACAGGATAACCCCTCATATATATACATATATAAAGGGAAGTTGTTCTGTGTAACAGCCAAGTTGGCTGTTACACGGAGCAGTTTCCCCTATTTTTTTCATTTTTTTTCAAAAATTTTTTCATGTATATTCATCTATATATTGCTCCTACATGTCATTCAAATTTCGCGAGAAACAAAGACTCCTAAGCCCTCCATCTAGACCGGGTAATTTTTAACGGTCTGAAATTTGTTGTAATCTACCCCTTCCAGATGGAGGGCTTAGGGGTCTTTATTTCTCACAAAATTTTAATGACATGTAGGAGGGATATATAGATGAATATACATGAAAAAAATTTTAAAAAAATAAATAGGGGGGAAACTGCCTTGTGTAACAGCCATGTTGGTTGTTACTCAAAACAGCCTCCCCGCCCTCTCCCTCTCTCTCCATATATATATATATATATATATATATAGGATTTCTTTCAAATAAGACGCAGTCCTTCCATAGTTAAGGAAGGTCAACCCCTTTTTTGTATAAAACAGGATGACTTTGGTGGAATACATATATAGTTTTGTATTATAGTGTGCAGTTTTAATGTTTGTACTATAATACGTAGTTTTGTATGCGGCTTTTGTTGGACATGCGAGCCCACGGCGAGCCATTATGCAATAAATGTTATTGCGAATATCATTCCCTGATCTGAAATGAAGAATACGTGTTTTGCATAATAGGTCCCTTAGTACAATTAGGGTTATGTACCATGGCCATCTTAATGATCATACAGCTGTTGATTCAATTATTGAATCATAGAGGCTGGTGCTTAGATGAATATCTAATGAGTTAGATTGAGGACTCGTCAAGCACCGTCAAATGATTATTAAGAGATGATCTCCAGCCAGAGTAGGAGATGGCAATCCTATCTCAGTTAGGCTGATATCTGACCGACCTCTTGATGCAGGTCCTATGCATAGGAATAGAGATTCGGAGGTGTCGGATGAGTTAGGTCAAAGAGTTGACTTAACGAGATCGAGATAACCTAAGTCATATATCATAAGCTGTCATGATATAGGCACACATCCTCTGACCGGAGACAGATGTGTTACTATATGTCTGAGTATGTATATTTGGCAGACCAATAGGTTGACGACCTAATCCAGGTCTATACACCGGCGTGCTGGTGTGCATATAAGGGCATATGAGTAAGACGATCTCTCAAAGGGATCATACAGGTTCAGTTACTGAACCGAAAGACACGAGCTCACTCATGAGATATTGAGAAGAATCAAATTCCATGCGCATGGTCGTCTCGTTTTGGAAGCTTGACTGAATTTGTAGGTTTGATATATACTTTTGGAAAGTATATGATCAAGACCTAGGTATGATATATGTTTTTGGAAAGTATATGATCGATACCGACTCCTAATGATCGAATGAGAAACTTACTGATAAAACCCTGAAGTAGACAGTATAAAGTTGATCTAATACTTTGGGTTTATTCTGAGTCTTCCAGTATGCAGGATGTACAGGTATTGGGAATGCCTGAGGGTGATGTGATCACAAACGGTTGTATAACTATGACGCTTCCATTCCTAGGGAGTGATGAAACGGGTCTGGATTTTAGTGACTCCTCTCAGTAGAGAAGTAATCTGATCTTAGTCCAAATGTTGGACATTAATCTGAATGTGATTCAGATTCAATGAGAAGATTAGATTTGCGGTCTTGATTTAATCAAGCATCTATGGGAGGCCCGAGATCTGGATTTGAGATGTGATCTCAATATCCATGTCACTATACGTGGAACAATACAATCGCCCTGTCCTTATCTCCAAGTATTCGCGGAGAAAGCGCATTATCCTTGAAAGAGTTCATGGATAATTCTATTGTTGATATATGTATCCGAGCATTGAGAAAATGGATAATTAAATGTGATTTAATTATCATGAATAATATGAATTTGATTCATATTATAAGGAGAGTTATCTTAGATAATTAAATGTGATTTGATTATCAAAGATGTAAATAATGTGAATGCGATTCATATTATTTGAGCACATGAGAATAAGTTATCCAATATAATTAAATGTGATTTAATTATTATGGATAAGAATAATGTGGATAGTAATATCCAAGTATTCATAATATATTATAAATGTGATTTATAATGTATTAGAGAGAGCTAATTATAATTTATATGTGTTGATTAATTATTATGTGTATTGGATACACATTGTGTAATTAATTGACAATGTAAATTATATGTTGTTTTGGGTTGTGAATATGATTCACAATTTTTTCAATGGCAAGATTGCAATGTCTACAAAATAATTGTGAATTATTTTTGTAGAATAATTTGCAACAAAAGTTGTTGCAAATAATGGAGATTGCATAAGAGATAAAATAGCCACCTTCCTAATGGAGGAGGGTGGACGACCACCACTCCCATTAGGAAAGGGAGGCCGTCCCCCCTCTCCACATGGAAGGAGCCTTTTCTCTCTTCCATTATCTCCATGTATTGATGATTTAATTTTGTGATTAAATTGTGTTGATTTATCAACATATATTTAATTTAAATTAAATTAATTGTTGTTGATTTTACCAGCATAAATCTTAGCCATTAAAAGAAACACAATCAATGAGAGCCATTGGATTTGTGTTGTCCCATGGATTGAGATCCATGGATCCCAAAATCCTATAAAAGGAAAGGCACCCCATTGCTCTTCTTTACACATAATGCTTGAGAAGCATCTCTCTCTCTCTCTCTCAAGAGACATCAGCTCTCTCTCCCTCTCCCTCTCATGGTCGTCCACCATGGATGCCATGGAGAGGTTCTCCATTGCCGCGGCATCGTCGTTATGTTGCCCGTTCTTCTGCTCGTGGATCTCCGTCTCCTTCGGTGTGCCTCGCTCGTGAAGAAGACGTCGGATCTCGTGTGTCGAGATCAGGAGATCCGCCGCTTGGATCATCAACATGGATTGCGAGAAGCACGCGGTTCATCCCCGCGCTCGCAAGCGTCTCCTCCGTCGGATCGGACTTGAGACAGGAGGTATCTTCGTTTAGAGACTCGATCGCAACCACGCTTCAAGAGGTAATCCTATTACTTGTTTGTGGTTTAAACGAAATGATCCGAGAAGTGTTCTCGGATCATGTGGTTTCGTCGTATTGAAATTTTTTAAATTCCGCTGCATCGAGCAACTAGTGCGACTAGTCGCTCCTCGTCGTATTCGATACGACGCGCACGCTTCCGTGATGCGCTTGAGGATCTAACCATATCCTTCAAGTGGTATCAGAGCCTTAGGTCGATGGTTTCGAATATGATTCGCTAACCGAGGACGACTTGGGTTCGTTAAGGTCGCGAAAGTTTTTATCGCATTTGATTTCGTAGATCAGTTTAGTGTATTTTTTCGGCCCTGTTCAAATTGTTTAACACGAAAATAGCACTTGGATTTTGTTACCCATTAAATAAGGAAACCATAGGATCTGAGTTTGCGTAAATCGGATTTCGTATGCTCTAGATATGTTAGTTTTAATGAACATGTATTCACTATTACGGGAACTGCGAATCTTAACGTAATTAAGGAGTTAATTACTGTTTAGAGATGCCTCGAAATGCGTGCAAAACACATAGGTTCTGTTGTAAATCAAGTTAGCAAACTATGGAAACTTACTTTGCTTAATTTGGATTTAAATTGATTGAGATATGCTAATTTTAGTAAGTAGGAGTCACTGCTGAAATTACTTTCCTAATCAAGAACTATGTGATTGTCAATTAGTGAAATTAATTGTTAATTTCATGAAATAATTATGGAAAATATTTGAGAAATATTGGAATATGATTATTTCCTTAATTGACTTGGCCCCAATCAATTAATTGATTAGATTTGATCTAAATCATAATTGGAATCACAATCATCAAACTCCTTGCTTGAATAGGATTGGGAATTTGTCTAGCAAATTTCCTTATAATCAAAATTGTTTTGATTACTATATGGTACAATTTCGGTTGAAAAACCGATGATCATCTCAAGTACAAATTAATGAATTTGGCATTATCCTTTCCCGAGGCGGATATGGTGTCTAGTCGGGGATCGTTGGGGTAGCGGGTTGCAACGTATGTGGTCCGTCCCACTCCCGCCGGTACTGGCCATGACAGCGGGCAGGGCCGGGATAATGTCTGAGGGATTAAGATGTATTTTTCTAATTATTAAAATACGAATTAATACGTACTTTGAGAATAATACCATATATATTCAAGCATAACAATAAAGTTTGATTGATTGAATTGGATTGATAATTAATTTAATATGATTGAATTTATTATGTCCAAGTATACTCTAATATGATTAGAGTTAATAATTCCTTTGGAAGAATTAATTATATGAATGTGATTCATAGTAATTAATTAAATTTGAATAAGAGGTGGAGGATCACATAAGTGACATCCATGGTCTCCCGTCAAGGCGAAGGGTTTCTGTCGCCAGGGATTGTATATAGGAGACACCTGTACAAAGTGACAGCTCCTATATACAAGCGCATCTGGATCGGACTCTTTGCTTCTCGAAAGAGTAAGGCCGTATGCGTAGTGACCCCAATATCGGATCCTCATATTATTGGGGCGATATTGGATTGCGCATAGCGAGTTCTATTCCTGTTGACGGTTGGTTCAATTAACGACGGGTCAACATCACCTTAGGGGTGGTGGGCCTGGGTGTTAAAGACCGAATTGGGAAATGCAAGTTAGACTTGCAAGGCGGAATGTGTTCCCGCTTCTTTTTATCCGAGTTGCAGTTTCTCATATTATTGGGATGTAACAAAGATAAGGAAGGAGATCCCAGATCTTGCTGAGATATGATGGTAAGTATATCTCTTACATTGAAAGTGATTAAGGGAGTGAATTTTTAGTGTTGACAAGGCAAGACAACTTTGATATAAAAACTCCTAAATCAAAGTATAATATGTATATATATAAATATATACACTCATGCAAATTTCTTATTTCAGATAATCCTTCATTAAACTCACTCAATTCTATACTCAATAATAACCAGTAAAATATCATGGATTGGACTCATGATCCAGATATTGTACTTGCAGTTGGACACATAATTATGTGGTTGCAATATGCAAGTTTCCTCATAATAATGAGGAATGACAATTAAATAGATAGTAGGACTTCAAACCTAGGGTTTGTATGTTTCTATAGTCTTGATATCATCAAATGTGCTTTGGAAGTGACATGTTGATGATGATCGCAATTGTCAAACTAATCCTTATAAAATCAATAAAGATATTCTGGCATACATATGTGCTCTCAACATTTAATCATGAATGACATGGTTCTCTGCATCATGCAGAATGGTGGCTCCATAAGAGATGATATATTCAAAACATTTGAATACCTACCTGAACCAATGTTTTAAGAGTTTAGATGGATGTAGGTGATGAGTGTCATCATTCTACTATCTTTACTATAGTCATTCATGAAGCTTCATAATATTCATATTGTATGAATTTAATGAAGCATATATAAGTGTTGAAATACTCTTATTTTGAATTCTTTTTGAATTTAACATGAGAGATCCTTTAGTCTTGAGCAATGGTTGCTTAGAGATAAAGGGAGCGCAGTGGAAGCATGGGTTGGACCCAAGCAAGAAGTATAATCAAAGAGTTGACTGTACTTCTGTGACTTCCATATGACATCCAAAGAGTTGGATAAATGCCAATACTGCAATAAATTGATGTGTTGATAGTATGACTATCAAATCTATCTAGAATCTTTAGAGAAGGAATCAGATAGTACATCAGAATAATATACATATAATCATAGAAATTGACTTACTTATTTGATAAGATAAAGTCTAATTATTGTATCTCAATCTTCTAATGACACTTGCAATTGGTTGCATATGTTTCAGAAGACTGGAAAATTTGATCTTAAGGTCTTTAGTTATCCTTGAGAATTTTGATGCAATTGTTGCAACAATCTCTTTTGGATTGATATACTTATTAATTTCAGTGGGAGAGCCCTTAGTCTTAGAGAATGTCTCTGTGACCTAGATGTTAGAATACACTCATTGTTTATTTCTATTTGTTGGATATAAACATGAATTCTGTAACAAATCTATCATAAAGAGTTATGATGGAGATATTTCAGATAGTAATCTAAAATCTAGTGGACTCTATTAAATTAGAAAATTAATGAATGATTCATTAAGATTTTTAATACTGAAAATTAAACCTTTAAAGATCAATAGGAGGATAAAGATCTTTTGACAATGATCTGGCATCAAGTTTTGGACATATGTCTGTTGATGAGATCAATGGACTAATAAGACATGAAACTTTAGAATGTCTAAAGATTCAAATCTTATATACTTATGAATATTGTATTCAAAGAAAAATGTCCAATACACCTTTCTTTAGGAAAGATTTAAGATGTCAAGGTATTCAGGATCTCATACATATTGATGTATGATAATCATCTATATCATAGTAAACATTATGGATATGTGATATCTATTGATGATTATGTATGATATGAAATTTCTTCTCTTCACCTTAGAAAACTTTGAAATGTTCAAAGATTTCACAATTTTGGTTTAGAACCAAAGTTTGAAGGAAGATGAAATGAATTTGATCTAACCAAGGTAGCTTGTACCTATTAGATGAATTCAAGGAATACCTTATAGAGATATGAATATCATTTCTATCTCACCCCTCCTAATGAACCTTAACTCAATAGAGTTGTAGGGAGATGCAATTAATCATGTGTGACATGATTTGATCAATGATTAATCTTAGCATAATTATCTCTTAGTTTCCAGGTATATGTATATGTGGTAGAGACTACATTATATATATTTAATAAGGTTCCAAGCTAGTAAGCTGGAATCTAGCACCAAGAGTGCTACTTCATTAGGAAAATAAAGGATGGTATTGGATACCTACTTTATGACCTTGAGATTCTTAAAAGATATCATCTTTGATAATATGATTCTTATAGGATGACTCTCTTGAGAATCAAGATGAAAATGAAATAAAGGAACTCACTTAATCTTGAGAAGATAATGAGGCTCCTGGAATCGGAAACTAAAAGAATAATTGAAGATGAAACACTAATACTTCTTCAAATAAATTTGAGGATGTATTCCATCTGAAAATGATCGGACTTCATGCGATGAAGCTCCTGAGGATCATGACATGGAAAGATGGATGTTAGCAATAAAAGTCTAATGTAGACTTCATATACAAGTGTTGTATGTGGACCCTCGAGGATCCACCTATATGGGTCAGACCCATTAAGGTGTAAATGGATCTTCAAGAGAAAGAGGGAACCTGATGAGAAGGTAGAGACCTTCAAAGCACGATTTGTAGTCATGAGCTACACACCGAAGAGAAGACATCGCTCGCGATGAGACTTTCTCTCCAGTGACCTTGCTTTAACCCATCAGAATATTGCTAACTGTAGCTACACAACTTGAATATGACTTCTTCATGATGTGAGTCAAGATTGCTTTCCTCTATGAATACCTCTCTGAGGATATTCATATGAAGTAGCCCCAGGGCTTCAAAATTGAGGAAAGCAAGATGTGCTAGCTAAAGAACTCCATCTTTGGACTCAAATAAGCTTCTTGTAGTTGGAACATTGGATCTGATGAATTCATAAATGTTATGATTTCATATAGTATCTTGATGTACCATGTGAAGCTTAGTGGGAGTGCCACTGTGTTCATCACGCTGAATGTAGATATTATTCTAATCATTTGGAATGATATAAGAATAATAATAAGTGCTTTATAATTTGGTTGTTCCATACCTTGAGATACGATCCCAAGGATACCTCTTTGATCTTAATTCTGAAGTCGTTCAGAAGCAAAGAGAAGAGGGTATTGGGACTGTCGCATTAGTAGTACACATTGGACTTATTCCATTTTTTCTGGAAAATTCCAAGAAAAGCTTCCTTCCCTTAAGATGTGGTAGTGACCTGTCTAAAGGGATAGCACCTCAAAGCGTTGAGGAAGTGAATACTAGAACTGCTTGCACTTGTGCATTAGTTACAAGAAGCTGAAGTGTATGCTAGATGTGTACAAAAGCCATATGTCTGCCTTGCAGTGGGAGTAGTAAACTGTTACTAATCCTACTCTGTAGATAAAACACTTGGTTGCAGTAATAAAAATATCTTCAAAGATGATAAAACTTAGAGATAGTGATCTCAAAGTCTTATCTTCAAAAGATTAAGATCTTGTAGATAGTGATCTATAAGGGTCTTGACTGCAGATACCTTAGGAGATAGAGATCTCCAGGAATGAAGGTATTCTAAAAGGATTATGGGAATACTGATTATGATAATTAATAAGATGTAGCGTCAGTGACACTATAACCGACAAAATTGAGTATTGGTTGCATAGGATGCAACATTCGCATTGGATGCAAGCACTGTTACTAGGAGATATGCAAGTGCCGTAAAAGGACTTGGCGTAGTCTCTTGGGAACAGAGTGACTGATCAGCTTACCTAGCTATTTTCCAAATAGCCTATGATTGTCACATGAGTGTGGGTTTAAATGATTAGCCCATTAATGGTTCTTTGGGCTAGTGGGAGATTGTTGGACATGCGAGCCCACGGCGAGCCATTATGCAATAAATGTTATTGCGAATATCATTCCCTGATCTGAAATGAAGAATACGTAATTTGCATAATAGGTCCCTTAGTAAAATTAGGGTTATGTACCATGGCCATCTTAATGATCATACAGCTGTTGATTCAATTATTGAATCATAGAGGCTGGTGCTTAGATGAATATCTAATGAGTTAGATTGAGGACTCGTCAAGCACCGTCAAATGATTATTAAGAGATGATCTCCAGCCAGAGTAGGAGATGGCAATCCTATCTCAGTTAGGCTGATATCTGACCGACCTCTTGATGCAGGTCCTATGCATAGGAATAGAGATTCGGAGGTGTCGGATGAGTTAGGTCAAAGAGTTGACTTAACGAGATCGAGATAACCTAAGTCCTATATCATAAGCTGTCATGATATAGGCACACATCCTATGACCGGAGACAGATGTGTTACTATATGTCTGAGTATGTACATTTGGCAGACCAATAGGTTGATGATCTAATCCAGGTCTATACACCGGCGCGCTGGTGTGCATATAAGGGCATATGAGTAATACGATCTCTCAAAGGGATCATACAGGTTCAGTTACTGAACCGGAAGACATGAGCTCACTCATGAGATATTGGGAAGAATCAAATTCCATGCACATGGTCGTCTCGCTTTGGAAGCTTGACTGAATTTGTAGGTTTGATATATACTTTTGGAAAGTATATGATCAAGACCTAGGTATGATATATGTTTTTGGAAAGTATATGATCGATACCGACTCCCAATGATCGAATGAGAAACTTACTGATAAAACCCTGAAGTAGACAGTATAAAGTTGATCTAATACTTCGGGTTTATTCTGAGTCTTCCAGTATTCAGGATGTACAGGTATTGGGAATGCCTGAGGGTGATGTGATCATAAACGGTTGTATGACCATGACGCTTCCATTCCTAGGGAGTGATGAAACGGGTCTGGATTTTAGTGACTCCTCTCAGTAGAGAAGTAATCTGATCTTAGTCCAAATGTTGGACATTAATCTGAATGTGATTCAGATTCAATGAGAAGATTAGATTTGTGGTCTTTATTTAATCAAGCATCTATGGGAGGCCCGAGATCTGGATTTGAGATGTGATCTCAATATCCATGTCACTATACGTGGAACAATACAATCGCCCTGTCCTTATCTCCAAGTATTCGCGGAGAAAGCGCATTATCCTTGAAAGAGTTCATGGATAATTCTATTGTTGATATATGTATCCGAGCATTGAGAAAATGGATAATTAAATGTGATTTAATTATCATGAATAATATGAATTTGATTCATATTATAAGGAGAGTTATCTTAGATAATTAAATGTGATTTGATTATCAAAGATGTAAATAATGTGAATGTGATTCATATTATTTGAGCACATGAGAATAAGTTATCCAATATAATTAAATGTGATTTAATTATTATGGATAAGAATAATGTGGATAGTAATATCCAAGTATTCATAATATATTATAAATATGATTTATAATGTATTAGAGAGAGAGCTAATTATAATTTATATGTGTTGATTAATTATTATGTGTATTGGATACACATTGTGTAATTAATTGACAATGTAAATTATATGTTGTTGGGTTGTGAATATGATTCACAATTTTTTCAATGGCAAGATTGCAATGTCTACAAAATAATTGTGAATTATTTTTGTAGAATAATTTGCAACAAAAGTTGTTGCAAATAATGGAGATTGCATAAGAGATAAAATAGTCACCTTCCTAATGGAGGAGGGTGGACGACCACCACTCCCATTAGGAAAGGGAGGCCATCCCCCCTCTCCACATGGAAGGAGCCTTTTCTCTCTTCCATTATCTCCATGTATTGATGATTTAATTTTGTGATTAAATTGTGTTGATTTATCAACATATATTTCATTTAAATTAAATTAATTGTTGTTGGTTTTACCAACACAAATCTTAGCCATTAAAAGAAACACAATCAATGAGAGCCATTGGATTTGTGTTGTCCCATGGATTGAGATCCATGGATCCCAAAACCCTATAAAAGGAAAGGCACCCCATTGCTCTTCTTTACACATAATGCTTGAGAAGCATCTCTCTCTCTCTCTTTCTCTCAAGAGACATCAGCTCTCTCTCTCTCTCCCTCTCATGGCCGTCCACCATGGATGCCATGGAGAGGTTCTCCATTGCCGCGGCATCATCGTTTTGCTGCCCGTTCTTCTGCTCGTGGATCTCCGTCTCCTTCGGTGCGCCTCGCTCGTGAAGAAGACGTCGGATCTCGTGTGTCGAGATCAGGAGATCCGCCGCTTGGATCATCAACATGGATTGCGAGAAGCACGCGGTTCATCCCCGCGCACGCAAGCGTCTCCTCCGTCGGATCGGACTTGAGACAGGAGGTCTCTTCGTTTAGAGACTCGATCGCAACCACGCTTCAAGAGGTAATCCTATTACTTGTTTGTGGTTTAGACGAAACGATCCGAGAAGTGTTCTCGGATCATGTGGTTTCGTCGTATTGAAATTTTTTAAATTCCGCTGCATCGAGCAACTAGTGCGACTAGTCGCTCCTCGTCGTATTCGATACGACGCTCACGCTTCCGTGATGCGCTTGAGGATCTAACCATATCCTTCAGCTTTGTATTTATAACGTGCACCTATAATACAAACTGTATACGTATTCTACGAAAGTGCTCGTTTTTATACAAAAAAAGGGGCGGCCTTCCTGAACTCAGGAAGGACTGCTTCCTATTTGAAAGGCCTCCTATATATATATATATATATATATATATATATGGGGGCAAGGAGCCTGCACCCTGGGGTATAGGAAACTACCTGCACCCACCCCATTTTTCGATTATTTTAATATGTTTTTTAAATTAAAAGTTGGGGGATTTACTTAATATGTTGAGGGGGATATGTGTTTCAAATTTCATGCAAAACAAACATTCCTAACATGTTCATCTAGATATGGTCGATCTCAGTAATTCTGAGACCGTTAAAATTGAATAGTCTTGATGGAGATGCTAGAAGTATCGAATTAAGTTGAATTTGGAATGACAACATGTTGATATATGGTTATCTAAATCCCCCAAGGTTTCATATCAAAAAAATCAAAAAATAATAAAAAATTAGGCTGGGTGTAGGGAATTTCCTACACCCGCCGGTGTAGGATCCTTTTTCCCTATATATATATATATATATATATATATATATATATATATAGAGAGAGAGAGAGAGAGAGAGAGAATATGCAATCTAGGTATATAGGGAATTAAGGTTTGGTTCTTATTAATATATATGTAATTGGGTCTTTTCGTGATATTTATATATATATTATATATTTCTATACAATTTTCATTTAATCAATGTAAACAAAATTAGGTCAATTAAAGTTGTATAAAAATAGGTAGTTTGTTTGCTCGTAAATGTTTAGTACAAGTGTGTCTTGCTATCTTTTGTATAGTTCTTTGTAATTTTAAAGGCTCTATTTTTCCTACTCTTTATTCAGTCGAGCAAGGCCTTCGACCTCAGTCTTTAGATGATGGTCATAAATAGACCTTGCATTTCTATTTATTCTATCTCTCTTGGCCAGCCTATGGGTTCATCCAAAATAGTCGAAGACAGCCTCGAAACCTAGCTATCTTTCTTTGTGGTTTTAGTTGCCTAGCTAGTTTACTTATTCTATATTACGGTGACGAATGTTCAATGCCATGTAATTACCACAAACGACTTCCATCTCTTTTTATCTTAGGTATCATGCATATCAATTCATCTAATCATGTATGGATGTTCTTCATATTTTGAATGGAACTAAGTGTGGATAGTTCACACTCGATGTTGGATGGCTGGTCTATCATTAACATCATATGTGGGAACCTCCGGACATAATCCGATTTAAGCTCGAGTTGGAGTATTATAGTTGTCGTCCTCGCGCGATGCGTGTTGTTCTTGGTAGCAACGGCGATAGCAGTTCTCACTATTTCGTCGATGACGGCATGCTGGACAACTGCAACTCCAGCGAGTCAGGGTCCCGATGCATGGGTCGAGAGGTGCTGCAAGATTCTGGACATGATAGATAAGGCTTGATCCTCGAGAAGGTATAGAATCATGGTTAATGACCGGCGCTCTGATACAATGTAGAAAATATGTTCCGATATTACGAGTTGAACTTGAAAGTGACTCATTATAATATCTCATATAACGAAGACCATCAGAACACTTACAGATAACCAGCAAAAAACAAAGGAAAAAAAAACAGCACTCTGATTGCATCATAATTATTAAAAAGTTATTGATTCCATAGTAACCTAAACATTCTGTATAACAATATCATCGGTTGATCGATCTCGTAGTTGAGTACGATTCTAGTGGAACCTGCAACTAAAAAGAAATTCTGCAGGCTAATTACCAGTAATGATATGATGACTCTTCGATATAGCAAGCCACAGTCCATTCAAAAGCCGGATATAGAAAATATATATGCTGCTGAACGAGAAAACCATTCAGGAGGCTCTAATTTAAAACGAAAGAAGTGTAGACACTCTAATTTAAAACGAAAGAAGTGTAGACAATCTCTCGATTAAAGATAGGAAGGAGATGATGATCTAATACACGTGAATATGGCGCCATCAGATAGAGGATTCAAGATCCATCCCTGACCCATCATGAAACATCTTAAATGCGTCTTTCTTCCCTTCGACGTAGAACTCCATGACTGCTCTCATCCTCTCCATCTTCTCCGGATGGGAATTGATGTGGACGACCACCGGCCTCACCCGCAAGAACATCCGCCCGTCGTGCCTCAGGTATCTGAACAAGACCTTGCTGTTCATGAAGTCGTACATGTCCATGGTCCTCTTGGAGGCATGCAGGCCGACGTACCCCGGATGCGACGGGAAGAAGAGCTCCTCGTTGAAGACGGCCTGATCCCATGCCTTGGGGTCCCTCTCCAACCGCGCGGCGACGCGATCGAGCAGCTCGATGGACGGCAGTGTGGGTCTTATGTAGAAGAAGCCTGAATTGTAGACCCATATTCTCATACTGTCCCACCCCGTGTTTTCGTCGCCGAAGACGTCGTTGTACCTGTGACATGTATATATGTGGAATTATGTGATGTACTGCGACCAACTCATCCTTTGTCAACATTTTGAATATGTTGAATTCTGTATTTTTTGTAGTGAGCAGCGCGTATTTTTCCAGAAGCAGAGATTCAAACATCCACATGCTCCGCAATTAGTAACTGTGGTGGTATATCAGTAGTGACGGAGGTCCTGCGACCGTTAAAAAAATGAGGTCTGGATGGAGGGCCTAGGAGTCTCTGTTTCTGACGAAATTTTAATAAAATGTTAGAGGGATATAGTGATGAATATACAAAATTTTATTTTCCAAAGAAATAAAAAAATGAGGGAAAATAGGGGTGGGAGTAGCCAGTTGGCTACTCCCAGGGAGCAGCCCCATTTTACCCATAATATATAGTAATATAAATAATCTAAATACATTATTTAATAACTAAAATTTACATTTTACGTATAATAGCCCCTCCATATCTCAACAAAAAATCAATATATAGGGAATAAAGGGGCAACCCTATCCCATTTTTCGTAATTTTTTATTTTTATGAAAAATATCACCACGTATATTCATCTATATATCCCTCCAACATGTCATTCAAATTTTGTCAGAAATAGAGACTCCTTTGCGCTCTATCTAGAACATGTAATTTTAACAGTCTAAACAATATTGTAGTAGACCTGTTCTAAATGGAGGGCATATGAGTCTTTGTTTCCGACGAAATTCGAATGACATATAGACTGGATATATAGATGAATATACATGATGATATTTTTGAAAAAAAATAAAAACAAACTTGGAAAATGGGGCAGGGTAGCCCCATTGGACCCATATATATAATCTAATTACAATAATTAACTATTAACAATACATGATGTGCATAAGCAGATACTGATACATCCGTATATTTCCATCATCATATACGTTTGCAAACCATCATAGGTATGTATTTTTTATTTATGATATATTATATAGATAATGATTTTTCTTTTTATTTTCTTTGCAAATACGGATATGGATTTGGATACCTCTTTCATTTTTAGGATCGTAAAACAGATATGATTACATATTTTTCTAGTGTATACATATATGGATACATACCTATTTGTATTTACATGTTTGCAACCCTATAACGGTCTAAACATTGTTGTAATCAACATGTTCTAGATGGAGGGTATAAGAGTCTCTGTTTCTGATGAAATTCGAATGACGTCTAGATGGGATATATAGATGAATATACATGGTGATATTTTTGAAAAAAAAATTAAAATCCATAAAATGGGACGGGGGCAGTCCCATTGGACCCATATATATAATTTAATCACAATAATTAACTATTAACAATACATGATGTGCATATGCAGATACTGATACATCCGTATATGTACATCGTCATATACGTTTGTAAACCATCACAGATATGTATTTTTTATTTTATGATATATTATATAGATAATGATTTTTGTTTTTATTTTCTTTGCATATACAGATATGGATTTGGATACCTCTTTCATTTTTTTGAATCGTAAAACAGATATGGTTATATATTTCTCTAGTGTATACATATATGGATACATACCTATTTGTATCTGCATGTTTGCAATCCTATAACGACCCAAATATTGTTGTAATCAACCTGTTCTAGATGGAGGGCATAGGAGTCTCTGTTTCTGATGAAATTCGAATGACATATAGACATGATATATAGATGAATATACATGGTGATATTTTTGAAGAAAAAAATAAAAAAAACTCGAAAAATGGGGCGGAGGCAGCCCCATTGGACCCATATATAACTTAATTACAATAATTAACTATTAACAATATATGATGTGCATAAGCAGATACTGATACATTGTAAACCATCACAGATATGTATTTTTTTCTTTTATGGTATATTATATAGATAATGATTTTTATTTTTATTTTCTTTGCATATACGGATATGGATTTGGATACCTCTTTCATTTTTTAGGATCGTAAAACAGATATGATTATATATTTTTCTAATGTATACATATATGGATACATACCTATTTCTATCTTCATGTTTGCAATCCTATTTGTATCTGCGTTTATTTTAAAATAGATATGCGTAAAAAATATGATAAAGGATTGGTACATATATCAATATTTGTTTGCATCCATGTAAGTAAAAAGTATTGTATAGTGTTACTTGTTTGAAAATATTAAATCTAGTGGTATTACTTAATATCACATTAATAAATGTATATTTCAGTGATATGAACAGTTTTGTATGGATCTTTTTGTCAATACGATGTTTATAGAGATTATTTATGTTCAGTTACACTAGACCGGGTCTTTGCATTCCGCAGCTCGATGGCCCTACCCACCACATCAAAGACACACATCTCTCAAGCGCTCCCCGGAACTCCCCACCGGCTGGCCGCGCCTCCTCACAGTCCTCCACCCTCCGTCGCCCATCCTCAGTCCCTCTGATAATAATCCAATATGCAGGTCCTTCCCTTCTGGATATTAGATTATCCTTCCAATATCAGATAGTCTTGTTACACGTGAACCTTATAAATCATGTGCTTCGTACTTATTTATGTGTGTCTACCTCTGTACTCCACTTAGTTACATGCAATAGATAGAATGACAACAAAACAAATCAAACTAATAACCCCATAACTAAGTCGAATTATGGATTTTAAGTGATCCACGTGGACCATTGGTTGTAACCAGGAGACCGACTCGAGCATTGAGGACTAAACGTACAAACTCTTGATCTTATTGACATAACAACCATAGAACGAAATCCAAGGCTTGTGTTTCCATTCTGCAATGATGGATTTTTTAATCAAGGTGCGTAAACTGTGATAAAAGTCCTGGCTCTGATTCCGTATGGGAAGGCGTCTCAGCCCTTAGCTAATTAATCCATGACGGCTAAATGACGCAAAGATAGAATGATATAAGATAGCGGTGGATTGCACTCACCCGTATGCCGTCTGGTTCGTGTGACCGTCGCTCATGGCCTCCACGTCGGAGTCCCTGTACAGGTGCTCGAACGGGTTCTTCAGCACCACCACATCGGCGTCGGACAGCAGCACGCCGTACCCCATCTCCAGGAACTCCCTCAGCACCCTGAACTTGAGGCCCGAGACCATGTGGTTGCTCCCGTTCCTCCCAATCCCCTCCACCATCCCGTCCCCCCGCGGCCGGTACACGTTCACACCCTCCGCCACGCACATCCTCTCCACGCCTTCGTCCAGCGCCACCACCACGTAGTTGCTCACGCCGACACGCTTCACGTTGGCGTGCCACAGCCTTACCATGTCCCTCACGTTGGAGTTGGCCAATGTTACCATGAGCTCGTTATTTACCGTCACCTTGTTCAGGAGCTCCGCTAACATGGGGTTCACTGAACGATTGGGTTCGATGGTCGGGCTACGCGGGGCCTTTACGGCCCCGAATGGCCCGGCCTTCGGACCGGGATTCTTCGAGATGGATGATATCTTTGCTTCCACTTCCAAGCGTCGCTGCTCGGCTTGCCGGATCATTTTTCTTAGATTGATTGCTTGGTTTTCGAGGTCGGTGTTGGACGCAGAAAATGATCTGATTTGAGAGTTGAGAAATGTGGCCATCTCCGTGGATCCTCGGCAAGTACCGGCTGCAATCCCGGGCTGGTAAAAATTATCGATTTTTTTAAAAAAATGGATCTGTAAATAAAAAAAATCTCAACGCTTATTAGTTCGAATAGATCAACTACCGCGGGAGGCGAAGCATGGAGGGCATGGAAAGATTGCCATGAAAGCCAAGCTAATGCGAGTGCTGTGAGGAGGACGCCGGCCACAGCGACCTTGGCGTTGCGCGGCACGCGTGGGGAGGACCGGCGTTCCATGTGCCCAAACATTGGCTTCGATTTCGAGCAGAGTGGTTGCTGTGTGCAGACGGGATGGATAATGTCGGCATTAATCCGGAGGCTGCAGTTGTTTGGCGTTGAAATTTGATGGGAAACAGGAACAGCGTGGTCTGTCCTACTATAGCCGTGCTTAGAGGGGTACTAATCCAGCTGCATGCCTTTTGGCGAGGGAAATACGGAGTTGTTTAATGTCATTAATTACATCAAGGAAGGATTAGGAGGTTTCATTCATGCCCCCACAAAAGGTACAGTCTTCATGTAGTTATAGATGTATACGACTAATATTCAGACATTTTAATGAAATTGAAGCAATCCCGACAAATATGAGGAGGTGGATCGTCTGCTGCAGCCTGAAATGCAGCAGATTCTGCCGTAGCTGTGTGCACCACTCGATTACGATCGAGCGGTTTGCACGATTTTGTATTTTTTGTGGGTCCGTACCGTGTAAAATCGTGTGAACCGCTCGATCAAGATCGAGCAGCTCACGCCATCACAGCAAGGACAACACCACAGCAGAGGATCAACTCTGCAAATATGATGCATGCAACATGATATATTGTAGGCTACAAACATGCAACAAGGATCGTTTGCGGAATTACAGCACCTACTGTAATGCAGGTTTCTGTCTGATGGAGATCGGACGACACTTATAGGGGGATGACCATCCCTGACCCCTTATGAGGATCGTATGATTCTCATTGGACGGACGCCTACGTTACAACAGATGTTGTAATACAACAGACAATCCGCCCCGACGCACGTGTTCGCTTGACATGCACATCGTTGGCAGCCACCATAAGTGGCGGGGCGTGTTCGCTTGACCAACTCCAAATCACAAATCTAATCTTATGGATTGAAAGTGTGTGTTTTCATCTATTTATAAATATTAAAACTTCAACTTAATCCGATACGTATAACACCTTCTATCTTAAAAAATCAAGATCTGTTGGAATTTAAAAAAATATATAAATTTTGAATCTTGAGAGCTTAATATGAATATGTTATCAGGGTCCGAGCAAGGTGAACGTTGATATTGAAGTATATGAAAATTCGTACTTTCAATCCTCGAGGTTGGCCAAAAAAACTGTTGTGGTTGTCATAACACAGGCTCTATTCCTTTGCTGGAAACACAATTCTTTGTTTGTGTGTAGATAAAACTTCCATTTATTTGTTGAATAGTTAAATTGGCAGAAAAAAATTATAGCTATACTTAGAAATGAAATGCTATAAAAAGCTCATGTACCATGAAGACTTTTTGTTGTTGTTGGAACAAGCAAAAGTCCAAATCCTATTTACATAGTGACATGAAGTAGAAGGAAAAGTATTATCCAAACATATTGATACGCGTTTCCCATAAAGAAATCAATTTTTTTATTTTTTTATTCTTATTAATTGTTATTATTCTCAACTCAGCAATTTTTAAAGAATGCAATTATTTTTGGATTTTTATCTGGTGCATCCCTCTAAGATATTGTAATATTAGTTTTGATCATCCTTTTTTGGAATATCAATCGTGCCTTGACTTCTTGTCATTCTATCAATTGTGCCCCTTTGTTACTTTAATCGTCAATAAGTTGAACTTAACCATGATTTTTTTTCAAACTGTGGTGAGATTAAGAGGGACATAACTTTCCAACACCGTCCCCTCCCCCTTCCCCTTGATTCCTCCAATGAAACCCTAATCTCAGCAGTCGCCCCAACCCCCACCCTCTAAGGTTGATTTGAGGTACAACCACCCCTCCTACGAAGGTGGTGACCATCACTGCAGCACAAATCCCACGGCTCATGCAACAGCAAGAGGTTATACAACTCCTACCAAAACCTCCGTGCGAGCTTGGCCATCTCGTCGGGGTGAAGGTGACGGTGGAGCATGGAGGAGGGGAGGACGAAGTAGATCTAGCCGGGTTCGATGACCTCCAAGGAGGGGATGACAAATAGATAGCTGTCGAGGTCCATGTCGTCGGCGCAACAAAGGAAGAATGGGGAAGAGTGGTGCTTGAGGAGGACCTCGGAGGTCGAGATAGGGCTGGAGAACTCCTGCAGGCCATCATCAGGAGGATGACCTTGGCGTGGAGCAGCAGTAATCTTCTTCAGTGGATTCCATGGAAGCACAAATGCCCATCTCTCTCCCTTCTTTTCTATGAAGGTGTTGTGATCTAGTGCAGATGTTGATGCTGCTATTATGGCAAGGGTGGGGATACGTTCAAATTGCACGTAAATCATGCGATGAACTCCTCGGGGTAGACAGGGCGATGTCATGAATCAACTTGATGTGTTCAGGTTGATGTATGCGGGGATGGAGAGTGGGATGGTGGCTGTCAGAAGAGGAGGAGGAGGAGGCTAGGGCCGAGGCTGAGGAGGTTACGACGACGGAGAAGGAGGGGGGAGGAGGAGGAGGCTGGGGAGGAAGGGCCGAAGGGAGAGGGTGAAGATGGGTAGGAAAGGCCTTCCAACCCTTTTTTAAAATTTAATTTCCCTTGTGTCCTCAAAGTTAACATCCGTTTGCGTTGAGGATGGATAACAATTAACCCAAGGGACACAGTTGATAGAACGACAAGAAATCAGGGGCACATTTAATATTTCAAAAAGGGAGTGACATAACAAATATTATAATATCTCATAGGAACACAACTGATAAAAACCTAATATTTATATTATTATTAGTTAGTCTAATCTCACTTTTCGCATATCATATCTTCTTGAGAAATTCAAAAAAATCTAAATTTTCTGGTCAAATAATATGACTAAATAATCGGATCATCACTATTATCTAGTTATTAATTATAGAAAAAAATTATTAAAATAAAAAATCTAACACATAACTACTTTTACTATCGACGCCTCGTCTGAGTATCTGTGCATATTTATTTTTACCTCTTTTTAGATTTCTCGAAATTGTACTTTGCCTTCCGCTTGTCTAAAGAAGTTGTTCTTCTCAGTTGAGTTATGTTTTGCTCAATTAAAGTGGTATATTAATTGTTTGTATTAGATTTAATATGACTTTGTTTGGTTCCGTCTTAAATTAATTTGAAAAGGGAATACAGACCGATCAAAAACTTAGTTACCTTACACCTATATTTAAATTATTGGCCTTCACACTCTTATGGATTCGGCTCAAACTCGTGCACTCTACTATTGGTTTAAAGTTTTAGACCATAAAAAATAAGTTAAATTTGATAGAACTTTGATCGAGTGGGTCAGTTGGCATTGTGGAGGATGAGGATATGGTAGTTATTATATGAAGGAAAAGAGAGGTATAAATAAACTATAAAGAGAGAAACAATCTCCAATGGGGGATGACTGAAAGGGAGAAAAATAACTCAAAACTTTTTAAAGAAATGGTTTTTATCAGTTGTGCTCTTCTGAGATATTGCAATATCAGTCAAGTCCCTTCTTTTTTGGAAATAGCAGTTGTGCCCCTGATTTCTTGCCATTGTATGGATTGTAATCATATTGTGTTATAGCAATTGAACTTTTATAGTAATATGTAATATGCCAATGCTTGTTTCTGTTTCTATGTGCATACCAATAGGGCAACATCCTTTTGTCGCCAAGGTTTCCTTTCTAATAAAGATAAGCCAAAAGAACATAATAAACAATTATCCTTTCTCTTTGGCAATGTATCAAAGTGGCTTAGACATAGATTTGAAAAGTTCTTGAAAAATCCCTACCCCGCCGATCAACTGCTCTCCTCTCTTCTTCCTTCTCCATCATGCATGCCTAGCTACTATGTGCCAACCACTGCGCACCTAGACCTCTCGTACACAACTCTTGTGTGGGTGCTCCTCCACGTGCTCGATCCTCACATGCAGCCCCTCTTTGCACGCGCCTCCTTCGTGCGACACCCTATCCATCGTCCAGTACCCCCTAGTAGGTGTTTCATGTTGCCGTGCCCATCATTGAGGGGATCATTTAGGTGTCTCTCTACTTGCGAGGGAGTTGTTCGGCAAAAGAGAAAGTTCTTGGAATCTTTTTACGTCAGCTTGGTTAAGAATTGCTCTCCTAAATTTGAGCTTTTGGCCCTAGATCAAATATAAGGTTAATGGGAAGGTGTTGTATCTAGGTATACACACATAACATCCCTTTTATGCTAAGTGTAGACAAGGTCGAATTGATCCATCTGCCAGCTTATCCTTCTCGTGCTTCATTCATCAGGAATTACATAGTGCAATGTTGATGCTACTCCATCTCCTACGACCATCAATGGTCCTTATCCCATTGTCAAGATGGATGAGACAAATTATAAGCTGTGGGAGATACAGAAAGACAGTACAAGGAATACATCTTGAGCAAGCTAGAGCTGCCCGGCAAGACTGGTAGCAACGTTGTATGGATGCAGGACAATGCATGAATTCGAGTGTGGCTATCAAGTATTCTGAAGATATAGCCATTCGTCGAAACAACAACTTCCAATGCAACACAACATCAGAGCCTTCCAAGATGGGCTGACAATAAATCTTTTTTTTATTCAGCGGTGTGATCTTCCAACATCAGAGTCTTGTAGAAATTGATTTTGTTTCTACATGAAAAATACCGGGCTAATGTAAGGAGCTTGAGGTACACAGCAATTTTTTTTCAATTTAGCAGTGTGAATAGTTTAAATGATAATTAATAATGAATAAAATTTAATCGTGAGGGTCACATGTGAGGGTCGGGTCACATGTGAGGGTCAAACTAAAAATAAATTAATAATTAATAATTAATAATTAGTAATCACTATTAAATGATAATTAATAGTGAGGGTCGGATCACAAAGGAGAGCAAGTGATGATATTTGATCGTCACATGTGATGTTTTAGTTTTTAATGAATAATTTAATTAATGATGAGAAAGAAGTACTAAGAAAATTTTACATAACATATGATACTACAATGAAATTGGCTTATGGTAATTGATAGTTTAATTTTCCTTGGCATATCTTCCATTGTTAAATTTATAACAATTAATATTATCCATTTCAAAATATCTTTGACTCTTCAAACATATAGTTTATCCATTGTTATATTGGTAGAAATAAATTATATTAATAGTTTGTCCATTTTCTTGGAATCGTTGCTAAATTAAAAACGATTAGTATAAATTTTAACGAAGAATCAATGAATAATCAATGAATAGTTTTTGCTATATGACCATTAGAAATGAATATGGCATTAGTAGTGAACTTCAAAAATAAAACAATGCTAGAAATGCAATCGCTTTTTATGAATTTAATATTTTAAAATATATTAATGAATATTCAAATTTTTTATTACTATCAACCAATTTTATTATAGTACAATCAAGATGATTTTTTTGTTACTTTACATTGGTTGCATCCTACCATCAATAATCTATACGAATAAAAGTTATTATTTACATAATTTAATGATTTCTAAAAAGAGTCTTCATTCTTTGAATTCCATTATTATTATTTTGTTTAATTTTGTGTTATTTGATACAAATATCATAATGAGTTAATTAAATTCTAATAAAATAAAAAGAAGAATTAATGGTTTGGATCGTATATTAGTGATCTATCCTCGGTAGAAAGCTTTGTTGGAACATTTATTTATTTCAGACTTATAGAAAAAAATAGAACAATGTCTATTTTTAAATCACAACTTGAAATAATTATGAATTTCGTTTAAGGATAAAGGGAGAATTTTGGTTATTTGCCATTACCCGCCAAGGTTATAATATTATGAGCTAAATGCGTCTAATCAAGATAAAAATTATATACGAGAATGATTTGTAAATATCATAAATATCCGACTATGTTCATCCATCTATATCACCTTTATTTATTGTATTTCTATCGTTTCTTACTTATCAAAAATCCAAAAAAAAACAACATAAATACGTAAATATTACAGTAGTAATGCACTAAGATATAATACATATGTGTAATACAAAAACTAAGGGTATGTTTGGTTATCGGGTTAGCCCGCAATAAACTGAGGGAAGGTAAACCGTTTGTATGTTTCGGGGTTTGGATAGAGAGTTAGAAGTTGAGTGGGTTTGTTATGATGTGATTATATTGAAATTTGGAAAAGTGGGTAGTTATTGTGATGTGGTTGTATTAAAGTTTGGAAAAGTGAGTAGAAGTTGAGTAGTTTATAATTTTTAGATGATATGATGGTATAATATATTGTTTTTTGATGGAATGGATGAAAGAAAAATAATTTATTTAATGTTTAAATAAAGTAGGGAGAGTGGGCCCTACAAGTGAGAGAAAATGAGGATATGAGGGGGTAAACCCCTCAAAGAACTACACCTAAAAGATTCTGTGTGATGGACTTGGACAACATAAGAAAGAAGAAGGGGGCGAGAGACTCCAATTGTTGGATCCTTGGTCCCACTCCTCGTTTGTGGACATGTGTCAATATAGAGCCACCACCGAGCCATTATTCCAAGCCTCCATTGAGGCATCGAATCCACGCCACAACTATCGGAGCACTAGAAGTGTGAATAGAACAAATCGCTTAGGATCCTCCATCATACCTCATTTCAAGATGAAGAAGATGAAGAAGGGGTCAATCAAAAACCATCATCAACACCCCCCCTTCCCTCTGATGATCGGAACCATTAAAGACCCAAGACCAAGAAGAGGATGAGATTACATGGCAGACGATAGATAAGGATGGGAACAAGTCATTTATTCATGAGAGTTATGCAGAAGCACATGTAAATAGTTCTTATACATGAAATAGTACAACACGAGACACTTTGCTAAATATTCACCTCGCTTTGCAGGGTCTCATGGTCGACTTCATACAGAGCCAAACGACTTCAAATTAAGGAACTCCTGACCAATTAGGTGAGGATGCTTTTCGATCAGTATTTCCACCCTCTTCACATCATTCAAGATGCATTCTTCTTAGTGGTTCTTCTTCCACCAAGGTGCAACGGTGGTGGTCCATCACAGCAAAAGTTCGATCAGCGGAAGGAAATAATAGCCAAGTTGATAAGGGATCTTCATAAGGTGAACGAGAGAGATGACCAGTTGAGGGAGACAATGCAACAAAACTCAAAAGCGATCCATGTGATTCATGTGACCCTATTTCCCCCATCCAAAGAGGATGCACCCCCTCACCAGATGCTGCATATGTCTAGGTTGGTGGAACAACTGGTAAGGTGACCAATTATTCCTCCACTCTGTGATCTATGTGACCCTACTCCCCTCATCTGAAGAGGATGTGCCCCCTTCGTGACTATCGCAATTGTATATAGAGTAGAAAGTATTGGGTGTTGCGTATATTAGAACAATGAATATTTATACTAATTAATCATCATGTACCGATTAAGAACTTGGTCTTCTAAGTTTAAAGTTTACGTTTGTCATTTACTTTGTCATGTACTTAGTATGGATCTTGGTGGAACCTCTTAAGCTTTATGCACTTTGATATTAAATGTCTGAGATCAAGTTTGTGTTATGATATCATGCAATATTTTTTATACTAAATTTCTGATTGCTCATTAAATGTCTGAAGTCATGAACTTCATATTGCCATTTGGTTGAGGATGAGGAGATGATGACGAGGATGAGGATGACGAGAAAGATGAGGAGGAGGAGGATGAGAAATAGGAGGATGAGGAGGAACATGAGGAGGAGGAGGAAGGGGAGTAGCAACAACAACATTAGCAACAGCTGCTACTGTATTTTTTACGGGGAATGCTATCGACAGTCATATGACCATCGAGTAAAGGTTATCACTATTCTCGATGGTTATTTTAGCCCTCGAGAAACCTATTATCGTTGGTTGTTTACTACCCCTGGAAGACACATATTCTCGGCGGTCAGTCTATTTAAAGCGGCAATGTACTCGACGGTTACCTACGACCGACATATATGTCTTTTGCAACACACTTTTTATTGGTACTTCTTTCTTAATGGAGGGGCATTAATTTCTGAGGTTATTGAGTATCGAGTATGCCGTGCATACCAATAGTGTGTTATAATTGGTATTAAACTAGAAATTTAGTTTTAAATTTTTAGAGGAGAACTCTCTTTTTGAAACCCCACACATACTTTACCCTTTTTCTTTTTATTTAAAAAATTGTGTTTATGATTTCTTTATTTTAATATATTATATATTTTCAAATTGCTAAAAATTATAAAAGCATAAAAATAAATAAATATATGTATATATATATATATTTATTTATTTATTTATTATGTTTTTCTTACTTATTATATCTTAAGACCCCTCCCTTCTCCTTAAATATTATATTTGTATTTTATGTTTATTATAAATATATCAATTCAAATTTCGTAAAATTTAAATAAGAATTAATTTTAAAATTTAAAAACTATTAAAGTATTGATAAAATTCTTATTGTAGTTATTAATTAAATTCTTTTCTTTCTTATTTATTATTATATAATTATAAAAATTGTAATTAAATTTAAAATTAATAAATTAAATAAATTGAAACCTCAACAACATAGTAACAATATAAATAGTTGAGAATAAGGATGAGCATGGTCGCACTACAACAAAATGAAGCTATAGTGCTACTTTTTTCAAAATCTGTCACTAAATTAGCCGTTGTTAAATATATAACGACAATTTTATTTATTGCGAAATGAGTTTTCGTACATAAAATAAGAGACGAGTCGTATATCTATTGCTATTTCACTAGCAACGGTTCATATAACAACGGTTATCTATTGGTATTCTTCAAAATATCAACTAGTTGTCGCTATTTTATTTCAAAATTTAGCGTTGATCAATTAGAAGTTTGAAAAATAATAACGGATAAGTGTCGTTTTGTGGACTGTTGCTAATGATATAGCCACAGATATGATATTCAAAAGCGTCATTATAGCTCAATTTTGTTGTAGTGTCGGGTCGGGCCATGCTCTATAGATCCTAGGCCCAAGCCCATTTAACAAATCAACCATTGGATCGGTCCCATCCCGCCTAATTTTTTTGAACGGTCCAAACCTAAGCATGTCTCAATTTGTATGGGTCAGGTTTGGATCGGTCGGTCCATATAAACATTGAACATTATCGAACCTAAGACAAAAGTAGTAGTGATATCCCAGTACTGATACAATCAAGTCTGAACTCTAATGGCCTAGTCTCTAAACATATAATGTGATGGGAAAAAGCATGATTTTTATTTTCTGATTGAGAGGGTGGACACATAATGATGTACACCTAAAATGGTGAACACCAAAAATTTGAAGAAAGGAGACTTGTTTTATTATGTAAGACCGACCCTCACCCCCCCATATATGAAAGGAGGCAACAAAAGTACACAAGCACCAAAAAATTACAAAAGAGCAAATGAAGGAATATATAAATAGTAAATAAAAATTAAAAAGTATATGTTGTAACAAAAAAGTTATTGATATAGTTCAGTGCTCTTCATGTTCATGGGAAGCGAGCCCCAAAATATAGTGGAAAACGGGAGATTTAGGTAAATCATCCATCTATAGGAAGATCAAAGTTAGTATAAACACAGATGAAAAATGTAGGCTTTGCAATTTAACTTAAACTATGACGCAATTTGACAAAGAAAATAACAAAACAACGGAAGCTTCCCCCATGCCACAAACAACATTGAGATGTTATATTCTAATGTACCAATGCATCAAAATTGGATGGGGTATCACACAGTAGAAGGATGTTTCCATCATCATGCCATGATATACGGAACCATGCTCTAAAATAAGAGTAAGCCCTATCAGTAGTTGTTGTCAAGACATGCCAATGTCAATTATTGTATATGTGAGATCCTAAGTAACTAATTTCTCTAATTTCACTTTTTTGACCCGATCCAATATCCAAATTAGATATATGAGTGCAGTACTCTTTGAGACCTTTCCAACGAGCCCAAGAGTAGAAAAAACACATTATTTGTGAAAGTTGTGTGTAAAATAGTATGGTTTACGGTTGTTAGGTCCGGAAGCGAAGATGAACTCGAGCCTATATAAGGCAAGTGGCTCTCATTCTATTCAGATCCACCACCTGAGCCTCTCTGGAGTACCACCATCGATGACATATTCTGGCGTCTGATTGGCAAGTCGAGCATGCCGTTTCGAAGAGGATGATGAGGTCCACTGGTTTCTTGCATGAATTTGACGTAATACACCCTGAAATCGACGATTTCGTGGTGGAGAGGAACCCGAGAACGATCCTAACATACATATTTTTATATTTTCTCCTTGATGTTGGACCATAAATCTTAGTATACAGCGTATGTGTCGCCTTATGTCTGTATTGGGTCATTTTGGGCAAATGCAAACTGAGTACACAAAACTTATCATCATTATTTTCCTCTATTTCTGGACGATCCAGCTATCGCATGTTGGCAAGAATTACACAGTTGTGATGTCGATGAGATGAAGATCACATGCATACGCTCAGATCAAGGATTTGGGCAGTTTCACACGAGACGTGTTTTGGGGATATCTATTTAGCATGATATTTTTGAGGTGATTTCGGCAATCCGGCTATCGCTTGTCGATAAGAATTATATATCTGTGACGTGGGTGAAATGAAGATCAGATGCACGTGCTTGGATCGAAGATCTGAGCAATTTCACCTTAGGCATGTTTTATGGGTATCTAATTATGCCGACATGTTTGGGTGATTCCAGGAGATCCGGGTATCGCATGTCAAGAAAAATTATACCGCTGTGATGTGGACGAGATGAGAATCATATGCACATACTTGGATCGAAGATGTGAGCAGTTTCACGTGAGGTGTGTTTTGGAAGGTATCTAGTTATCACGACATATTTGGGACGATTCCGAGAGAGCCAAGTATTGCATGTAAAAAAAGTATACCCGTGTGATGTGGATGAGATGAAGATCATGCACATGTACTTGGATCAACCCGATTATTGCCAGTTATCTGGACTTCATTCGCATTGAATTTTGTATTGAATCAAATTATCTTCCAAATGGGGGATATTTAATGAAATTATGATAGATATGCATAGGATATATGAGAATTCGTAGGTTATTTGAGGTATCATTAGCTAATATAATTCTATCCATAAATAGAAATAACTGATGAAAACTAAATGAACCATTGATTGTATTGAATCCGTCATCACTACAGTGAATATGTAACACTAATAAATGAATGACTCTTCTATAAATACACATTTCGATTAATATTGAAATAACTTCAAATCATCTAAGTATAGCGAGCACACGAATGTGTTAAGAGAAATCCATGATCTAATACCAATCTCCAAATGTGAATACCTTGAGGATTGAGATGAAAGTGCTCTATATTTGGTCTGTGCCACGGTTGAAGTTTTGCATGCATGCTTGGTGTTTTGGTTGTCTCCACGGTTAGAGTTCTTCTCTTGTGTTGATGGTGGTGCTTGTACTTGACTCCACATTTGAGGTATCTCCTGTGTTGAGGTTGTTGCCTAGGATGTAGTGTTCTCATGATGCTTGGATAGTTGGACATAGTGACAGCAGAGGATGAGCATGTACCCTTGAGTCCTCGAGTAGAAGACTTGACAACCTCGACCCCAATTTCTCGTGAGGGTTAGAAGACACGCAGGGCTGTGTGTGCCTCGAGGGTTTGCATGACGATGTTCAAGAATGTGTGACGGTTAGTTTTATGTTCGCTTTCAGTCATATGATTAATACGAGTGGCTAATGAGAGTTGATCATTCGAGTTGGCTACTCGTATTGGTTCTATGAAGGGATTTCTGAGATGTGATAGCAAAGGAGGTGTTCTTACCAGTTTGCCTTGTATCCGAAGAAAAACAGAAGCTAGTCATAGGTCTCCGATTACAATTATTGAATTGAGAATCAGATTCCTTGTTCTAGATCCATACTTGAGTTCGTGCATGTCGTCATGGATTCTTACAAACACATAGTGGTTCTTGAGTGACTTGCATCGACTGTTGCACCTTGTGTCCTTACATGAAGATTGGTTAAGTTGAAATCAAGAGGTTATCTGATCAATGAACTAGTAAAATATGTGGACTTGAGATAGTTAGTAAAGAGACATGTTGGGAACTTAGTTACGATTCCTTACTTCACAGCATGCCTATGGAAGCACCCGACCCTAATTTTTTGATATTTTTAATGAATAGTATTAATTATAAAATAAGTTTAACAGTAAGTTTGGTCAATTCTTAGTTTTCTATAAATAGTTATGAACCACAGAATCGGCTTTTACAGCTTTTTCGGTTCTTTATGATATTTTATTTTTATATTAAATACTTTTTTCTAATATTTTTATAAAATAATATATATTTTTTATGAACAACTTTTATAAAGGAAGTGTTTTGATTTGGAATGTTCTAAGTGATAAATAAAATAGGTGAAATATTTACAATGTGGAAAATATGTTTAATGTATTTTTGGTCTCGATTTTTCTATAATTTTTATAGGTTAGGATCCTCTCCTACTTATTTATTTTGTCGACTTGGTCAATATTGACCGGGTCTTGGGGTTAAGATCAATTTGTATATATTTTATATCTACAATCTTCTTTTCTTTTATTTTGTCTTTTTCTCTTTATTATTTTATTTTAGATAAAATAAGTGTTAAATATATAATATTAACAAATATGGTTAGAATATTAATTAATGTGAATTAATGAGCATTTATATGCATTTTACCAAGGATTTTAGCCAAATGAAAGAATAAAGGCAATGAAAGGTTTTTTTTATAAATTAGTGTATATTATTATAAACAAATTTTATGAAGAAAGTATTTTAATTTGAGATTTTTGAATGATAAATAAAATATGTAAACATATGTATAAGGTGAAAAATGTGTTTATGTACATTAATTATCTATATTTTATGATATTTTTTAAGTTTATGATCCTTATCTCCCCCTACGTATTTATTTAATCAACCAAGTCAATATTTACATGATCTCGGAGTTAAGATTAGTATGTACATTTATATATATATATATATATACACATCCTTCTTCTTTTATTTTTCTTTTATTTTCTTTATTATTTTATTTTGGATAAAATAAGTGCTAAATAAGTAATATTATTAAATAAGGTTAGAATGTTAATTAGTTGGAATTAGTTAATATCTGCATGTATTTTATTAAGGATTTTAGTCAAAATGAAAGCTAAAAGAGATGAATCATGGATTCATGAACCTGTGTATATAGGCCTGCTAGTCCACTATTTGGGTCGTTAAAATCACTATTCATCATCCAACGAAGCTACTGCTAACTATAAGGTTTTTATGTGAGAATGATCCATGATTTTGTTTGTCGGTGGACTATCATTTGAGCATGAAGTATATTATAACTATATCTTTGACTCGCATCTATTAGTAATAGAAAATGATAAATTATATTCACTGTGAAATCCTATACCTTCCCCCTTAGGATCAAGATACTAAGCTACACATCTCACAAACATCAGATTCACATTTGAAATACGACAAACCAAAGCAGGGGAATAGGCAAGTATAAGAAATGAAAGTATGTTGCATTCACTTTAGCCATTGATATACCACAAAATGTAACATACAACCATGATCAAGATACATACTTGCTAGAGTATAACAAAATACATATGGAAAAATATCTCTTAAAAGTGAAACAATAGTAAAGGTGAAGTAATGTTGTACAATTGAACTACCAAAATGTAGCACTCACTCTATCTGGTTCAACAAAGTCGGAAGTCTCTCAACTAGACAAAATCACTCACTACAGTGGTGGTGGATCATTCGAAAATGTTAGACTACACAGAAGAGGATCGCGTCATGAGCAAAGATTCATTATAGATCTTGTTACACACTAATGTAAAGAACTACAAATATGTACTCAACGAAAGTGGACACTCTCTCGCTTGTGTAAATTATATAAAGTAACTCTATCATTTCGATTATCAAATTTAAGTTACATAATAACCATTACTATTATTATTATTATCAATTTTTCATGTTAGTGAAGGAAAAGTCTACGGTCTTGACCAACGGGGGTCTCATTCCATGACTCTAAGATACTGGGTATCTTAGGGTTGGAATGCCTCAGTAGTCATGCCGTGAAGTATATGCATCTTAACTAAGTTCCCACCACGTTCCTTTACTAACCACACTGAAGTTTCTATTATTCCTTCTATTTTTAAACGAGACAAGCTACTTGATTCCAACAGAGCAAATGCCGATCGTGAAAAAACCAATCATGTTAGTGGAGGGATATCATGTGGTCTTGACCAACAAGAGTCTCACGCTATGAATCTAATTGGTGTTTGGGTCTCGTTGTATATATGTACTATATGTAGAAACTTTCCGTATTTTTATTAATTAATCGTAGATCCGTTTAAATTAATTCTTCTTTAATGTGTTTCTAAAACTCATTAGAAAAATATAAAAATATAAACTAAGTCAAAATGTCAATAAAACTCGAAGCCACGAAGCCGCTAAAAAAATTTTCAAACCTCATAACTCGATCATATGGACTCTGAAGTGGGCAAACTCAATCTTAAAGTTTATATTATTTAATTATCTATCAAATGACACCGATTTCGTTAAAATCGAAGTTAATGTCAAAAAGGTGGATTTCAGTACTGTATTGGTATATTGTACAATGTACCATAATTTATATTTAATATATTAATACTCTAACCTTAAATTAAAATAAATAATAATCTGTTTATTTATTATTTATTTATATATTTAAGTAATTATTTAATTATATACTTAATTATTTAATAACTTATTTCATTAATTAAGTATATAATTACCTATTTAATTATATATTAATTAACCTAATTAGTTATTAGGTATTTAATTATCTATTTATTAATTATTAATTTTATTTACTTAATTATTTATTAATTATTATTATTATTTATTATTGGTTTTCTGTCTCCTCTTTCTCTTTTCCTTCATGTTTCTTCTTTCTTCTTCATTTCTTCCTCACGTCTGATGCTGCCCTCCACCTTCTCCTTCTCCTCCACCACCGGTTTGAACGGATGGTTGTTGGAGCCGTTCAGCGAACAACCTAGCGGTGGCGCCACCACCTCACCGGTGAATGCACCCACTTTCGTGCTCCCCAAGTTCTCTTGTCTATTTAAGGACCAAAACCCCCAAATCCCCATTTGATCCACCATTTTGCTCCATTTTCCCCAGAGCTCAGGTCATCTACGAGAGAGAGAGACAGAGGAGTGATAGGCCTCAACTTCCATGCCTACAAGCACGGAGGAGGAGGAGGAGCATATGTGAGATCCGCTGGCATCACAGACGCCCTCCGCCGTGCGTTAAGCCTCTACATCGTTGCACATCGAGGCTACGACGAATAGGAGGTTCAGATATCCTTTCCCAAGTACTCATCCGCCATCTCTTCCGTCATTCTGAATTAGTAACCTAACCCTCTTTATGTTCCTTGCTTCTATTCTCTTCTATGCCTCTATCTTCTCTTCTCAATCCTTCCATTCTATCTTCGATTCAATTTCGATTTCATTATTTTTTTGCCCGAAATCTGTCACCGATCCAGCTTCATTCCGAATAATTGTTGCTTCTCTACATATCTCTTCGCATATGGTCATCTTAAATTCGATTTAGATTTGAGTTTTATGATCCATTCCTTCATATCGTCGAGGATCAATCCACTTACTACATATTCCTGGGTTCCTAATGCTTGTCGAAGCTTTGTCATCGAGCAACTTCAAATTTGCAAAACGTCATTTGAGACAAGGCCTTCAGGACATCATCAACAACTATAGACGAAGTATGTCTTGCCAGATTGAGCTTCCGATCGCATATTTGGAGATCTGATCAGCACTTGCAAGCATCTACAGTCATCCGCTTTCATTTGAACTTGAGGCATCACCGATTCGATCAGATCCACCACATCTACAGCCTCGAAGTTACGTGTCATCTTCACCATCAGAGCTTCGACCGCACTGCCTTGGTCCCTTTGTCGCTTGAAGCCTGCAGCTGAGGAGCACCATCGTTCGAGGTCTATTGAACTTGAACCATCGTCAATCGCCTCAGATCGATCGAGATCTACCTGCTAAAGAATCGAAGCTCTTCCTCGAACTACCACCGAAGACGAATGACCCAAATTTAGGGTTGTTATTTCCATCCTTCTGATTAGTTCATATCTGATCTGATCGAAGGGCAAATATTAATTCATGTGTCAGCAGGAAAACAGAAGTACCGCCCCACTGCTCAAGGTGTCGTGCGTGAGTCGCACGTGTGGCTCGGATATTTACGGTCTATTTGTGATTAACTACCAGAGCTTCTATTCTTTTGCAAATATGTTCTTAGACTGGTGAATCACACATGAAGCACGTTCATAACTAGAACAATTGCATGCTAGCCCTTTGTTCCTGTATAATCCCAAACACAACCCTGTATATGTATATCATGTACAATGCATACACTATGCATATTACTACATAATAAATACAATATAAAGACATAAAAATATAATAAAAATACATAAAAATACCATTTACTATACTATAAACATTATTAAATAAATTTTGAAAAAATATTTTCTAGTATTAAATAAATAATTAAATCACCAAAAAATATATAACAAACTTTAAAACCATAAAAACATAAAAATACCTCTCAAAATCCTATAAAAATTTACCCTTAGCATATTTTCATGTAATTTGCACAAAAAAATTAAAACAAAATAAGTATTAAATATTAAAATCCATAAAAATATAAAATACATGAAACTTTGAAAAATCATAACTAATTAAGAATAAATCATATAAAACGCACAATATATCATTTTAAAGATAATTTCACCTACTTTCCAATAAAACTAAAATAAAAATAGATCCAGGATCTTTCCTGAAAGAGACCTATCGACTATTTCTTATTGTTTTCGATTTTAAAAATCAAAAATAAAAATCTGTTTTCTATAAAAACCTAATTCTCAACCTTAAAATACAAAAAAGTCCATAAAAATCCTAAAATCCTCTTAAAACTTTGTAAAAACAGGAGAAATAAATTTTAAAAATAAAAAAACAAAATAAAAACCAAATAAAAATTATAATCTAGCAATAAAAAATTACAAAATACTTTGAATTCATAAAAAACAATATAAAATTCGCAAAAATTAAATAAAAATCTAGAAAAATCCTTAAAAATCAATAAAAATTAGGAAACCCCATAAAACCTTAAGTTTCTACCATTATACGCTAGTTTCCAACCGTTTACCTCCTTGAGTTCGACACTCCCGATACTTAACGCTATACAGTTGAGATTAGGAGTATAAATAATAATAATAAATTTTCTGGTAAAATCCACCTGGTCGATACAACGACCGAGTTTTCATTTAGATCGGGTGTGGTTTTTCAAATGGAGTCGTTGTCGGGGAGGCAGTGCTAGGGTATACCCTAGACTTCAGGTTGAACCGCACAATTGAGAACCGACAAATTGATTTTTTTTTACTTTCTTGTAATCCCTTGTAAAATATAAAAAGATCAAGGGCACTTACCATTTTTCTATTTTCGTAGAAGGATCGTAAAGGCGTCCCGACTTGTATCTTCCTCCCTCATCTTTCTCGGGGTATGTTTAACTGAGAGTCATGCACTTGGGGGAGCAAGGAACCCACCACATGTTTCTCGCATCATGATTTTATCGACATTTTCTACGGATTTCTCAAGGATAGGTGCTTGCCTAGGTTTTTCGATTTGTCTCTGACTGCACCTCCGTAGGTAGATTTAGGACGCGCGACGTAAGTGGATGTTTATCTAGAACAAAAAAATAAAAAGACAAAAATCGTTGGACGTTATCTGAAAATACTAAAAAATGATAACCAAAAATTAAAACCCGGACTACTAACTTTATCTGACCTAAAACTAAACGTAAAGGAATCATTTATTTTTGGGAGAGCAATCCCCAACGAATATTTAACAGGTACTCTACAGATCTGTGAGTGAGAAACGACCCATAAGGCTAGAGCCAGAACCCGAACCTCTTTCGGGATACTACTGAGTTCATACATTTAATCACTTACTCTTCAGTGGGGACTCTCGAGTAGACGGAAAGGTTCGGGATTCCTTAGCAGAGTGGGAGGTTGTGAGGACACTGCGTAAGGCTCCATCCTCAAGTAACACGGGTTGCCGGAAACGGTCCGTACTCACTCCCATACTGGCTTAGAATAGGTGATTTTTTGTTAGAACTCGGGACAGTATTTGCGGGGAAGTTTAGGACACTATCAGCTCACGTTAATTTGTGAAAAGACTTGTTTGACAAATAACCCTAAAATTGAAAAGATAAAAGATCAAACTTTTACGGTCATCACCGGGTTGGGTTGCTGAATCAAGGGTATGCTTTGTGTTCGACTTTGTGGTGTGAGTCCCATCTTTCAGATCAATCAATTGAACAAGATCAGTTGTAATCTATTTCTTAAGATGATGGGTAGGCAATTGATTTGACCGACTCTGACTGACCCGCTCTCTCGCGCACATGTCCATCCATCTAAATCGGTTTGGGATGTCTCTCTTCCTAAATTGAAATCGCATCGAGTTTCTTCTTCCAGGTGCAACTTTGACTCTGGAAGATCTTCTCTGATTCCTTCTTTGTCTCCTTTTTTATCATCATCAACTTCGGTTCGAGAGAACTCTGACCTATTTCAGCAGTTGCATGTTGACCTGGACGATCCTGATCAAGATTCTTTCTCCTTTCCAAAGGCTATGGCTGGAAAAGGTCCGCAGACTACATCGGTTGTGATAGATCAAGTTGCGATCAATAAAGTCTACTTGCATCTCTTGAGACAATGCAGAACTAGATTCGGGAGAAAGGTAGATTGATGAATGATGTCAGAGCAGAGCTGACTCAGCTGCGAGCACAAAGAGATAATCCATATGTTGAGAATCCAAGAGTTGAGGAACATGAGCAACCCAATGGAGCAGATATACCACCTCTTGGTCCTAACAGAATGATGTAGCATCTCTACAACCCTGGAGTTACTACCACTCATCGGTGGATCCATCTCCCTGCCATTCACGGTAATTTCGAGCTCCGACCTCAGACGATCCAATTGTTGCCCAAGTTCCACGGGCACTCTGCTGAGGAGCCACATCTACACCTCCAGAAACTTGAGCTTATTTGTAGCACGATGCATGATGCACAAGTAAATGAGGACACATTCAAATTAATCGCTTTTCCATTCTCCCTCGTAGATCGAGCAGCCTACTGGCTGAAACACATGCAGAGATATGTTTTGACGTGAGAGAAATTGAGAACTTCCTATCTGAACAAGTACTTCCCACTTGGACAAACGAATGCTGCTAGAGCTATGATCAATAACTTTAGCATGGTCGGGAATGCGCAGTTCCACGAGGCATGGGACTGTTTCAGAGAGCTCATTGATAGGTGTCTCCACCACGAGATTACAAAGGCAAACATAGTTCAAAGCTTTTTTTGTGGGTTGACACGAGAACTCCAGGGTCTGGTGAATGCATTTTGCAGAGGATGGTACTTCTTGAAACATGAGGACCAAGTCTGGGCCATCTACGAGAAGATGGTAGAGAACTACACTGCGATGTCTTAGACTTGGGTCTATACTCAGATGAAGCCACCTACATATAACTAGCACTCTCGAGTGGCACAAATAAAAGGGAATTCTTCTTCTATTGTTCCTACACATACCAAATCCTCATCAACTAATATGGAGATTATCTGCCAGAAGTTGGATCGTATGGAAATTATAGAGAAAAAGTGCTAGAATCTGGACAAGCTCGATAAGATCGACGCACTTGAAAATGCATAAGTGATATGAAGACAAAAATCATGTGCCTTCAAGAGATTCAGACTAAATCTACCAAGTCTTCAAGATCACGGACTAATTCAGGAAGCCAAGACCAAGGCATACTTCCATGGCCACTAGTACAACATATATACGATGCACACTCTAAGCCGACTCACCAGTCTACCGCTTATCCGCAACACCAACAGACACCATAGTCTGACACCTAGATGGCGGTATATCAAAGTGATCAACTACTAGTATATATGCCCACGTTTACTCTGAGATGCATGAGCCATTGACTGAGGTCAATGGGATATGGTACATCCAGCAGTAGCAACCAGGAATCTGTCATGATCATCGTGGTTTCTGTTGGTCTATAGGAGGTACCTCTTCTCAGCAGTCACCCCAGGCACTGACGGGACATACCAGAGAACCATGGCAGCATTCTAATCCTCACCAGTTCCAGCACCTCAGTGGAGGCAGAATTCACATCCTTCTCAGTATCCACAGACTTATCCTTCACAGCAGCAGTCAGCTCCGCAACAGCCTCAGTACCATTGATGTGACTCATCTAGGTCTCATGGCCCCTTCCATGACAACCCAGCTTTAGAGTATCTTGCCAATCTGATTACCGACCAGCAAGCCAGACGTCCCCATCATCTGTCTGTACGAAGTCTGATCTGACCGAAGTGATGAACAAGAATCTCTTCCTACGGCCAGCAAACCAAAAGCTCTAAAGCTGGTCGTATATACAAATGATGAGGATGTCTGGCTTGCTGGTCGATAATCAGAACTGACCGAAATGTTTCTAGATCATCATTCTGGCTTTCTATAGAATCCAAAATGTTTTCGATCATTATCGCTTCCGATCTGACTGAAGATCAAGAATCTCATCTAATGGAGATTCTTGAAAAACCTGTAAGGCAATCGGGTGGTCAGTAGCTGATCTCTATGGGATTAGTCTGGCTCTATGCTCCCACTACATCTTTCTCGAGGATGATGCCAAACCATCTCGTGAGTTTTAGCGCAGGCTGAACCCGAATCTTCGAGGGGTGGCTATGAATGAAATATCCAAGTGGTGGAGCGTTATCTATCCCATCTCCGACTCCAGATGGATTTGTACTTTACATGTGGTACCCAAGAAGACATGTATCACTGCAGTGATAGATGAGGACGAAGAGGAGATCACTACCAGAGTACTGACTTCTTGGTGCGCATGTGTGGATTACAGACATTTGAATCATGCGACCAAGAATGATTGCATCCCGCTACCATTCATTGATCAGAGTATTGAACGGTTAGCAGGTAAGAGCCATTATTGCTTCCTTGATGGGTACTCGGGGTATAATCAGGTAGCCATTGCTCCTGAAGACCAATAAAAGATGACATTCACCTGTCTGTTCGGAACATATCAAACGGATGCCGATTGGATTATGTAATGCTCCAGCTACATTTCAGAGGTGCATGCTTTCAATTTTTACGGACATGATGGGAGACTTTTTGGAAGTCTCCATGGATGATTTTTTCGGTATATGGTAATGATTTCGATTCCTGTCTTTCTAGCCTAGATTGCATGCTTCAGAGGTGCACGAAGGTTAACCTCGTTCTTTCTTGGGAGAAGATTCATTTTATGATGACTCATGGGACGGTCCTTGATCCCATCATTTGAGATCATGATGGATGCCTCCGATTTTGCTGTTGGGGATGTGTTGGGATAGAGGGATAGCCTTCCATATGCCATACACTAAGCTAGCAAGACTTTAGATTCTACCCAGCGGAATTATACGATTACAGAGAAAGAAATGCTAGTCGTAGTATTTACTTTAGACAAATTTAGGTCCCACATCTTAGGATCTAAGGTTAAAATTTTTATTGACCACACTGTCATCAGATACCTAATGGACAAGAAGGATTCCAAACCGCATTTGACCATATGAATCCTTCTACTCTAGGAGTTCAATATCATGATTACGGATAAGCTTGGAGTCAAGAATGTGGTGGCGGACCACCTTTCCCGACTAGAATTACCCGAGACTTCTGAGTTCGATGCACCTATCATCGAGACCTTCCTCGACAAGGCGATTCTTGTTGTCACTTCACTCCCATGGTATTTCAGCATTGTGAACTTTCTTGTTGCTAAGAAAGTCCTACAAGGTTGGTCCAGGTAGAGACTTGATACTTTCCTCGCGAAAGCTAAGTAGCTCCATTGGGAGGATCCAATCCTTTATCACGAAGGAGAGGATGTCGTCTAACGTCGATGTATTCCTCAGGAGGAATACCAGAGTGTTTTCATGTATTTCCATAGATTAGAAGCTGGAGAACACCATTCAGGGAAGAGGACAGCACAGAAGGTGCTCCAATCCGACCTTTGGTGGCCTACGCTCATTGTGGATGCCCATGCGTTCGTAAAGAGATATACTGACTATCAGAGAATGGGCACTTATGGATATAGAGATATGATGTTGATGCAACCAATTCATTTCTGTTAAGTGTTTGATGCATGGGGTATCGATTTTATGGGCTCATTTCCTAAAAGTCAGTTACTTGAGTATATACTTCTAGTTGTAGATTATGTGAGTCATTGGATAGAGGCTATTCATGCTCGAGCCACTGATGCGAACACGGTTTGCAAGTTCCTGAGAAAGCATATCATTACAGGGTTCAGGGTACCTCGAGTTCTGATATCAGATGGGGGTAGCCACTTCATCAATGACAAGGTAAGATCACTTGATGACGATTCTGCATAGACCATCGAGTTGCTACTCCATATCATCCCCAGACGAATGGCCTAGTCGAAGTCTCAAATAGGGAGGTTAAGACGATCAGCAGAAGGTTGTTCGCCCAGACCGAAAGGATTGGTTGCAGCTTTTGGACTCGGTTCTTTGGGCCTATAGAACATCCTTCAAAACTTCATTAGGTACATCTCCCTTTCGAATCATTTATGGCAAGCCATGCCACTTACCAGTTGAAATCAAGCACAAATCTTGGTGGGCAGTGAAAGAGGTTATCTTTGACCTAAATGATGCGGGAGATCAAAGGCAGGCAGAATTGACAGCCCTGGAAGAATTAAGAGATGAAGATTTTACGAGTAGCATGCATTATAAAAAGCAGAAAAGAGTGGCATGATGCTCACATCAGCCACAAGCAATTTGAGCCTAATCAGAAAGTTTGGCTATTCGATGCGAGACCGAAGCTATTTTCAGGAAAACTTCAAAGTAAATGGAAAGGCCCGTATCTTGTACGAAAGGTGTACGACAATGGTAGCATCGACATATCTGAGTTGTCTTATGATTCCACCTCGAGTTAATGGTTAGAGGTTGAAACCTTTTCTTGATCATGATCCGTCGACCATTGAGATTGCCCCTATCCATTTTGTATGAGATGATCTCTTTACTTTTACACTCTGCATCTCATACCTGATTTTCTAGATCATCTTGTATATACTTTTGATTATATTCTTTCTGCATTCCGTTTGTCTTCACCGTTAGGTTTCATCTAGAATTTTTGCTATACTTTGGATGTGTTTTATCCTAAGTATATGGGGTAGACATTATGTTGTTCAAATCGTTATGTTCTATTACCCCTGTCGTTGCTTATACTTAGGGTGTGGTTTACCCTAAGTATGCGGGAGTAATATCTCTCATGTCGATTTTGATTGTTTTTTATTTTTGTGTAATCTACCCTATCGCTTGTCCCTCACCTATTGATATTTTTCTCTATACTTAGGGATAAGTATAGGGAAGACCATACGATCTATTGATTGTGTACATTCTCTTGACCTCGATCATCTTCGATTTTGTGTCCGCTATCCTTAGGATTACTGATCCTAAGTATAGATGGGATGTCAATGATCGACTTCTATTCATTATTCTTTGAGCCGTTGTAGTATAGAATTACTTTCACCGATCTATACTTATCCGGAATTATGTCTTCCTTTGTCGCTTCTTTGGTCACTATGAGGACATAGTTCACGCTAAGTATGGGGGGCGTCGTATATATATTATATATATACTTTAGAAGCCATAACTCGTACTTTATTGTATTTTTAATAGTATGGCTCTCTAAAAGTATGGATATATATTTTGGATTTTAAAAAGCCACAAGAAAACCGTAAATAGGACTTATAAAAAATGGCTTAAAATGTGTATAAAAAATATTGTAAAATACTCTGATAAAATCCTTAATAAAACTTAAAAAATCCTTATAAAATCTCATAAAAGCCGTATAATATTGTATATTAAATTTATATAAAATCCTTTGTAAAATATACAAAACTTTTATAAAATTTGTATAAATTAAATTAATCCACTAACTCTTTCAAAAAAGACCCTAAAAATTGAAAAGTTTTGAAATTCAATAAAAATTTGCAAAATTCTTTAAATTCACCTAAAAAAGCTTAAACGGAAAAATCTACTTCATAAAAAATTGTTGCATTCATTTGTATTTTTCAAAACAAGTCTGATTCTTGAACCGAATGGATCTAAGTCCGAGAGATGGAGCTTGATTTAGGCCTTAATCCACTTAATTATAAAGAGACTTTATTATAAATTGGAATTAAGACTCTTCAGGTCTTTTAGACTTAATTCTTTGGGTTCCATGAGATCATGATCGGAATTCAACTTGAATGTGCCTAAGTAGGACACATGGTGTCATCCGTTTAACTCTTCTCCATTTGAATCAATTTTGAACTCATGCACTCTATATTTAGCTCGACTTGCATGGGACTGCGAAGGGAAATCCTTTTTGGTGGTACATTTCCATCCTTGTCTAGTGGTGCTGACGTCTAAAGACGGGAGAGATTAGGGTTGAAATAAGCTTCGGATGAGGGAAGGATATGCTGGTACAATTTTTTTCCAAGACCCCAAAAAATGGACGGAATGAAAAGATGCTATATCCGTCGGGGCATAAAAGATCTATGCAGTGTAACAATTATTTCTACCAAAAAGAATCCATACATCAAATACCAAAATGACCACAATGGTCTAAGCTTCAGAAAAGCCTGCATTATCATAGTGGAGACTTGGCTAAACTGGTCAGGCTTCACAAGGAGATGTGATTACACTGATCACACTGAAGTTCTCTTCTCATTCTTCTTCTTCTTCTTCTTCTTCTTCTTTTTCTATTCTATTGTGGGCACATCACAACCTGAACTTAGAGGAAATACCTCCCTCCTTGAGGATCGAGTAGCTGGACAAGGGCCTAATGGGAATGTATTACTGGATGGGCAGTTTCTTCGCTTCTCTAAAGCGGGAAGAGCTAAAACCTTTCACACATAATACAGATTGCTTTCAAAGCTGAAATGTTTGCATGATGAATGGGTGGATCTGAGATGGTTGTTGAAGTGAACCTGGATAAGGATTTGTGGAACTTAAGGGTTGTTGAGGCTTAAATCATACTTCTAGTAGAGTCCCGACACACTATTGATGAGGCGAGAATTGCAAGGGTCTAAAATATCTCACACAAGGCTGAGACAAAAGTCGCTGTAGAGACCCTCGATAATTCCCAATCCAAACAACAATTAACCCACAACAAGAATCAACCAATGAGAAGCAAACGTGGAGTTAAAATTTATTATAACTCTACAATAAGTGTGTATAGGTGCAAGTATGTGTAGAGTGTTGAACACAGGGAGCAAGCAGGATGGAACAAGCCAATAATGCTAAAAAACGTGAAAGTGATCAAATGCCTAAAAGTACTATTTTTGGTGGGTTTTTAATTTTATATTTTTTCCTAATTTTATATTTTGGTTTTTAATTTCTGACTTTCTATTTTCTTTTTATATTTTATATATTTTTTTCTTTTTCAATAATGGAGTTAATATACAATAAAGGAAAAAGGGGTATAATGTATAGAGTAAAATAGGTAAAAATAGGCAAAAATGAGGGAATGGTGTATTTTTGGGCTTTTTATATTTTTATGATGTTTTTGTTATTTTTCTAATTTTTTTCTAATTTTTCAGTATTTTTAAGGTCAAAAATACTGAAAACAGGGAATAAAATTAAAAGCTGAGACTAAACTGGAGAAATAAATATCAAATAGTAATATAAATTCTCCAAACTAATTTTAGATAAAAGATAATAAAATAAGGAAAATTCTGAGATGAAGATTATATTTTTAGGATTTTTTTGGAATTTTTAATGTTTTTGTGAAGATTTTTGGGGTTTTACAATTTTTATGGGGTTTTCTTTTGAAATTTTTAATGATTTTTGGACAGAAGTTAAAACACACTAAAATATACAAAATGTAATTTTTTTAGAATTTTTCAGGAGGTTTAATATTTTTTTGGTATTTTCTAATGCAAACAGTAACAAAAATACTTGTTTTTAATTTTTTATAAATATTAAAATGCAACAAAAATGCAAAATGAAAATATAGCGTGAAACTACAATGAAACAGGAACTTATGGTATATTTTTGGTAATTTTTGGGATTTTATAGATGCATGAAATAAATAGAGGAAACAAAAAGAAAATACACTACTTGCATGGGGTAGAAATGTAAATATCCAGAAACATAGGGGGCCAATGTGCAATTTTCCGCAAAATATATAACTAATAAACAAAGTTCCAGGACCAGATACAAATACCCAAACCTGGAGGGGGTTCCTTGCAAAATTGCCAAACTCACGCGCACTAAGCACGTAACCTGATTGGGGTATTTCTGCAATATCACAAAGCTCCAGAGGCTAACATGTAATTTTACCAAAATATTCCAACTTAAATAAAAAGTTTCTAGACTAAAGCGAAATACAGAAAACCTCAGGGGGTCCTTTGCAAAATTTCCACCACCCCACGTGAGTGAGTCACGTGAGGTGACGTGGACTGGACCTAAGTGCAAATAAAATAAGTGCAGGGTTCTGAATGCAAATAGTATAAATTATTTAAACTATGCATGAAAGTTTAAGGACTAAAAATAAAACATAAAATGGCTGGGGTGTAGAGTGCAAAATACCCACGGCTACGAGATCGAACGGCGGACACGTCGCCCCTTATCCACGTGACAGCTCAGGGATGCACGATACCGGTTTGAAGATAAGCAGCTGAGATCAGATCTGGCGAAGACGGTCGACGGTTGAGGCTGGCCAAATCTGAAGGCCGAAGTGCAATCTGGAGCGGAACCCGGATCGGACAGCGGAGAAGGGGTCCGGAAGAACGGGGAAGAATCGCCGGCAAGGTGAACTTCTCCGACCTCGATCTTCCTCCTCTGGGACTCTGGAAGCTTCAGAATGGGTCGGGCGTGCTCCTCGGAGGTCTGGCTATGTGCTGGAGGGCTCAGTGTCGTCGGAGAGGCGTCGAAACGCCGCCAAGAAGGCGGCGGAGGAAGCTGGGTCCAGGTGTCTCCGGTGACGCTCCAAAATGAGCTCCAGGCTCTCTTCAATGCGCTTTGACCTGCAAAAAGGGAGAAGGGGACCAGGGCAAAATGCATGGACCCCACGGGGGTGAAATGGAAGTCGGAAATGGGCTATGGGAAGCGGAGGAGATTCGACCGGAGGTGCGCTCCGGCGATGGATCGATGGACGGCGAGATATGGATCGGTAAGGGAATCTAGGTGGCCTAAACTATTCCTATAACTACAGGGACTAAGAAAAGAGGAAAAGGAAGAAGGGAGAGAGGGTACCTCGATGGCCGGAAGCTGGAGATGGAAACCTCGACGATGGTCAGTGGAGGTAGTGGAGATCGCCTAAGCCTTCCTCGACCCGCCTGAAGGCTGGAGATGGAAGCTGTCACCTTCCTCTCGCTCTAGAGCGTGCTAGGTGGGGAGAAAACGGATGCAAAGTGGTTCAAACTTGAGCTCGAAGGTGGCGGGTCTGATATATACCTGGTGATGGCGTCTCCTTCAAGCGAGGTTCACGCACGAATGATGGAGATATGGCGAGATTTGAGCGCTCTACGTGGATCAGTGATGATCAAGGAAGGAGTTCCAAGAAGGAAGCGAGGCCCGAGGGAGAAGGGATCGAGCTCCAAAAATCCGCGAAGTTGGGCAAACAATCGGTGTCAGAACTTGGCAGGCCTCGGTCAGGGAGCTGACCAAGGTCAACAAATGACCGTGCCTAGTTGGTCCACGTGGACCAACCAGGAAATTCCAAGCGAAAATTATTCGTAAATTCAAAATAAAATAGTAAATGATTTTATTTATTTTAGGTTATAAAATAAAAAATGTTCCTTATTTTTATAAAGATATTTATGGTGATTTTTATTTATTTTTATGAGATATAAAATTACAAGTTACCTTTTATGTCCTATATAGGTATATTCTTATATATTTTTTTAATATTTTATTTTTATTTTGTATTTAATTTTACTTATTTTATTTATTATTTTATAAATATATAAAATATTTTTATATACTTAAATATATTTTTATTTGATTTTTCTGGTGTATTTTGTACACTTAGTAAAATATAAGTAGTAATTCTATAGGTATATGTATTGGTATTGTACCTATATATTATATACCTGTATTTTATTTTTAAATTTTTTTTAGGTTTTTATTCTGATTTTAATGTACATATATATTATAAAAAATATTTACAAAATTATAAAAATATAAAATTAGGAAAATAATGAATAAGTAATAAAATGAATATTTTAATCTGTACAAGTATACAATAGGGGTCCAAAACTCAACTTTCAAACAATAGCTCCGCAAAATGCGAAACCACCTTCATTAAATAGTTTATTTAAAATTATATACAATTAAAGATGATTTTGATGCGTTTCAAGTTTTTATTAGGGAGATACAGGTCTGGGAAGTTGGGATTCTGGATTCTTATTCAGAACATAACTTTTTATCTGTACATTATTTTTGGGTGAAATTAATTTTGTATTTTTCTATATTTAGTTATCTACAACTTTCATGTACAAGGTTTTTTTATTTGAGGTATAAAAAGTGAAACCAAAATTAGGTCCCAAAATGAATAAAGTATGAATAAAATGAAAGGGAATTTTATTGGTATTGTGGCCCTTATCACCCCCTACTTTATTCTTTGTCGACCTATTCATCGAGATGTCTAGGTCTCGGGGTTTTGGGTCATAAAATATTTACAATATTTTATTCTTTTTCTTTTCTTTTCTTTATTCTATAATTTTGTCTTTAAAACTATATTTTATACATTATTTATACACACATGCATGGATGCTAAAATATATGAATTAAGGGTATTTGCATGCATTTGCCAGGGTTTTGAGGCCAAAATGATAGAATAAAGATGATGAAATGTGGATTCATCATATTAATCCAAATATCTAATCCAAGTTCTAGATTTTTGGTGAAGTAGAATTCGATTTAAAGAAACAAGTATGTTTTAAATTCCTTTTTTTTCTTTTTTCTTGCACTTATTTATAGAATAAGTGTTTGCTAAGGAACTAGCAAAGGTAAAGTATAGGGGAATGATGAATCCGTGATTCATCGCCTTTATTCTTTCATTTTGGCTAAAATCTTTGATAAAATACATGTAAATACACATTAAATCCCATTAATTAACATTCTAACCACATTTGTTAATTTTATATATTTAATACTTATTTTATCCAAAATAAAATAATAAAGAGAAAAAGAAAAGAAGGTTGTAGGTATAAAATATATACATATTGATTCTAACCCTGAGACCCGGTCAGTATTAACCAAGTCGAAAAAATAAATAAGTAGGGAGAGATAAGGATCCTAACCTATAAAAATTTTAGAAAATCGAGACCAAAAATACATTAAACATATTTTCCACGTTGTAAATATTTCACCTATTTTATTTATCACTTAGAAAAGTCTAAATCAAAACACTTCCTTTACAAAAGTTGTTCATAAAAATATATATTATTTATAAATATATTAGAAAAGTTATTTAATATAAAAATAAAATGCTACAATGAACCGAAAAAACCATAAAAGCCGACTTCTGAGCTTCATAACTATTTATAGAAAACTCCAAATTGACCAAACTCACTTTTAAACTCCGTTTTATACTTAATACTATTTATTAAAAATATCAAAAAATACGAATAAAATGGGTTAGTTTTGGCATTTGGGCCTCGTTGTATATATGTACTATATGTAGAAACTTCCCTTATTTTTATTTAATTAACAGTAACTCCGTTTAAATTAATTTCTTCTTTAATACGTTCTAATAATCATTAGAAAAATATAAAAATATAACTTAAGTCAAAATGCTAATAAAACCCATAGCCACGAAGTCGCTACCTAAATTTTTCGGACCTCATAACTCGGCATATGGACTTCGATTTGGCAAACTCGGTCTTAAAGTTCATAGTATTTAATTATCTATCAAATGACACTGTCAAAGTTAATATAAAAACGGTAGATTTCAGGACTGTATTGGTATATTGTACAATGTAACGTAATTTATAGTTAATATATTAATACTCTAATCTTAAATTAAAATAAATAATAATATATTTATTTATTATTTATTTAAGTAATTATTTAATTATATACTTAATTATTTAATAAATTATTTCATTAATTAAGTACACAATTATCTATTTAATTATATCCTAATTATCCTAATTAGTTATCAAATATTTATGTTTCTATTTATTAATTATTAATTTTATTTACTTAATTATTTATTAACTAATTATTAATTTTTTTATTATTGATTTTCTCTCTCCTCTTTCTCTTTCCCTCACATTTCTTCTTCCTTCCTCATTTCTTCCTCATGCCAACCGCCACCCTCCACCTTCTCCTCCTCCGCCATCGGCTTGAACGGCCAGTTGTTGGGGTCTTTCGGCCAACAACCTAGCAGTGCCACCACCACCTCGTTGATGACGGCACCCGCATTCGTGCTCCCCAAGTTCTCTCATCTATATAAGGCCCAAAACCCCCAAATCCCCATTTGATTCGCCATTTTGCTCCATTTTCCCCAGAGCTCAGGCCATCTACAAGAGAGACAAATGAGTGGCAGGCCTCGACTTCCGTGCCTACGAGCGAGGAGGAGGAGGAGCAAATGCAAGATTCGTTGGCGTCGTAGACTCCCTCTGGCGCGCATTGAGCCTCCATGTCCGCTGCACGTTGAGGCTATGACGAACAAGAGATTCAGACCACCTTCCCCAAGCGCCCATCCGCCATCTCTTCCTCCATTCTAGGTTAGTAACCTAGACCTCTTCCTGTTCCTTCCTTCTATTCTCTTCTTAGCCTCTATCTTCTCTTCTCAATCCTTCCATTCTATCTTCGATTCAATTTTGATTTCATCATTTTTTTCACGAAATTCATCACCGATCCACCTTCATTCTGAATAATTTGCCCTTCTCTGCATATCTCTTCACATCTGGTCATCTTAAATTCGATTTAGATTTGAGTTTCATGAACCATTCCTTCATTTCACAGAGGATCGGTCCACTCACTATATATTCATGTGTTCCTCATGCTTGATGAAGCTTCGCCTTCGAGCAACTTTAAATTTGCATATTGTCATCTGAGACAAGGCCTTATGAACAACATCATCAACTATAGACAAAGCATCTCTTGCTTGATTGAGCTTCTGATCGCACATTTGGAGATCTGATCAGCACCTGCAAGCATCTGCAGTTATCCGCTTTCATTTCAACTTGAAGCATCACTGATTCGATCAGATCCACCACAGCTACAGCCTCGAAGTTACTCAACATCTTTACCATCAGAGCTTCGACCGCATCGTCTTGATCCCTTTGTCGTTTGAAGCCTACAGCTGGGGAGCATCATCGTTCGAGGTCTATCGAACTTGAACCTTCGCCAATCACCTCAGATCGATCGACATCCGCTAGTTCGTGAATCGAAGCTCTGCCTCGAACTGTTGCCGAAGAAGAATGACCCAAATTTGGGCTTTTTATTTCTAGCCTTCTGATTAGTTCATATCTAATCCGATCGAAGGGAAAATATCAAGTCACATGTTAGCAAGAGAACAGAAGTACTACCCCACCGCTCAAGGTGCCGTATGTGAATCGCACGTGTGTCTCAAATATTTTTGGGCTATTTGTGATTAACTATCGAAGCTTCTATTCTTTTGCAAACAGGTCCTTAGACTGGTGAATCACGCACGAAGCACGTGCATAATTGGAATAATTGTGTGCTAGCCCTCTGTTCCTGTATAATCCCAAATACACCCATGTATACGTATATCATGAACTATACATGACACTATACATATTACTACATAATAAATACAATATAAAGACATAAAATATAAAAAAATACATAAAATACCTTTTAATATATTATAAACAATATAAAAAAATATTTTCTAGTATTAAATAAATAATTAAATCACCAAAAAAATATAAAAACTTTAAAACCATAAAAAATATAAAAATATCTTCAAAATCCTATAAAACCCTTTCTAATTTTGATATAACGTGCACAGATAACTAAAAATAAATAAAAAAAATAAATATTAAAACCATTAAAAATACTAAATACATAAAAACTTTGAAAATCGTAACTAAATAAATAAAAAATACATAAAAACAAACAACCTATCATTTTCAAGATAATTTTACCTACTTTCTAATAAAATTAAAATAAAAATAATTTCTCATTGTTTTCAATTTTAAAAATCCAAAATAAAAAAACTTTTTCTATAAAACCCTAATTTTCAACCTTAAAAATACAATAAAGCAATAACAACCCTAAAAACATCTTAAAACTTCATAAAAAATAAAAGAAATAAAAAATAATAAAATCAAAACCAAAAGAATTATAAAATATTTTCTAGAAATAGAAAATTTACAAGATACTTAGAATTCACAAAAATAATATAAAATTCACAAAAATTAAATAGAAATATAGAAAATCTTTAGAAATCGATAAAAATTAGGAAACCTATAAAACCTTAATTTTCTTGCATTCTACCCTAGTTTCCAACTGTATGCCTCCCTGAGTTCGATACTTCCAAACTTAACGTTGTACACTTGAGTTTAGGAGTATAAATAATAAAAATAACTTCTCTTGTAAATCCACTTGGTCGATACAACGATCGAGTTTTCATTCAGACCAGGTGTGATTTTTCAATATCAAAAAAATTATTTAATGCAAAAATAAATAATTGCCCTGAATAAAAAAAAACTCGCAAAAGCTAACTTCTATAGTTTATATCTATTTATAGAAAAATTTAAATTGACCAAATTCATTTCTAAACTTCGTTTTATAACTAATACTATTTATTAGAAAATACTACAATAAATCATGTGAGTTTTGGTATTTGGACCCCTCTGTATATATGTATATGTGTATATAAAACTTCTTTATTTACTATAAAATTATTTTTAGTTCTGATCAAATATTTTTAGTTCTGATCAAATTAATTCTTTTTCCAAATTATTTATAAAAATTAGTAAAAAATAAAAAAAAATATAAACTAAATTATTATGAATATATATAAATTAATTCCAAAATCAAAAAGCAATAAAACATGAATTTCCAAACCCCATATCTCGACCATATGATCTCTGAATTGAGTGTACTTATTTTAAAGTTCATTTTATAAAATTATCTATCAAATAATAGTGATTTCACAAAAATTGAAGTTAGTATGTAAAAAGTAGATTTTGGGACCATGTTAGTATAGTTCTGCATTTAATTTAAATTTCCTTTTAGATTATTTTTATAATTTCTTGTATTTTTATACTTTATTAATATTGTATTAATATTACACTTTAATATAAAATAAAAATAAATTTTATAAAAAAATAAAATAACTTAAAATAATAAATTATATTAATTATTTTGGTATAATATACCTATGATTATTTCTATATGTATCTATTTTTAATTAAGTAAATAATATTACTTATATAATTAAACTTTATCATTAAATTATTTATTAAAATATTTACAATTTTTATGTATGTTATTTGTTATTTAATTTAATTTATTATTTAAATTTCATTTATTTATTTAATTTAGTTGACTGGTCAAACCAAGTTTGACCGGTCGACTACCATCTTTCTCTGCCACTTCTTCCTCCTTCGTCGTCTTCCCCAACGACCTCCTCCAGCCAGTCACCCTCTTCCTCCTCGTCTTCTCCTTCTTCCTCTTCCTTCCTCCAATGCTCCCAACAACCTGATGGTCCCAGGTTGTTGTGTGAACAACCTTTAACCTCCTCTAACCTCTCCTTCTCTGACTTCTCTTCTTCGCCTTATCATGTATGTCCTCCCCATCTATTAAAGTCCAACACCCCCTCCAAATGAGATTTATCTGTCATTACATCCCTTCTTCCCAGTGAGTTCCGGTGAGAGAAGAGTGAGGTGATAGCTCCACCCATGTTCCCGTCGAGTGAGAGAAGAGGAGCGAGGTCAGGCACGATCGTCGTTGGCATGAGCTCTGCTCCGCCATGTTCGAGCCTCTTTCCATCGTAGATTGAGGCGACGACAAGGAGCTCTTCCCAACTCCGTCCACATGTTAATCAATCCACATCCTTCTTTGTTAGATTCCAGGTAAAACTCTTCCAATCATCTTCCCCATCCTCTCTTCTCTTCACAATCATTCTATTCTCTGAGTTTTTCATCAATTTTTGCACGAAATCCACCATTTCTCCTCTTTTGATGTGAGCTCCAAGAGCTTGAGAGAAGTTCGGTGATAGGAGATCTTCCTCCACGTCCACCAAGCAAGATCGAGAGAAGATCCGAGCGAGATTGACGCCGACGTGAGCAGTTCCTCCACCACGACAAGCCTCTCGCAAGCTGCCGTCGTGTTGTAGGAGAAGACCTCGAGCTTCTCTGAAGCTCAATCCCAAGCAATCGTCCATTCAACACCATGCAAAATTTAGCTCAGGTTTCTTCTTCTATTTCTTCTTATTATTATTTCTCCCTTCAATCTCTCTGATTCTCTTCAACTTCATCTAAGATTCAAGTCACAACCCTCGATTTCATGTTGATCACCTCCATCTTCGATCGATTGTAGTTCTATGCCCATTCCCCCATATCTGACCAATTCGTATCCTCATAGATCTGAGATTTTGAACCCTTCCTTCCCCATACGTCGAGGATCGTTCATTCATTTACCACTTCCTCTTATGATCGGTCGAGGATCGATTCCTCTAGCCTTAGTTTTATTCTACAATATCTTCACCAGAAACATCTGCAGGTTGATCCCTAATCTGAAATCCCGATCAGCAATTGAAAGAACTACATCTCCAATCACTATATGCACAGCGGCGGAACCATCTGCACCTGGAGCTTCGATCATCATCGTTCATCGTCGAAACCGAACACATCCAGAAATCAAACCAATCCTTCATCTGCGCATGAGCTTTTCATTCACCTTTTGTTTTCGATTTGGACTGAGGACTTGTCTTCGGGTCATATGTATGCATTTGCAAATAGATCTTGACGAATGATCGATGTACCTCCTGTAGACATGGAACGTTGCACCTATGTATCAGAATCGAGCTGTATCTTCATCCGATCTGAACATCCTCTGTCGCCCTTCGAGTCACAGCTCTTGGACAACATGAAATCCATCATCACCTAAAGCAAACCCTGATATGATCGAGAGATTTTCCGTGCCTCACGAATGTCTGCTTCCGACTTGAGAGCATTATTCGCCGACAATCGAGGACTGTATCCTGAAGCAAATCATTCATCGAGGAGTACGTCAGCCATCTGGAGCCGAACGAAGAACAGGAGCTGCTCGAGTTGTAAATTGGGGAAGAACGGCATCGACTTCAGATCTAACAAATGCCGTCAATCTGATCCGATCAGATCGATCCAGACCATTAATCTCTCCATCATCGAATGCTTAAGTGGCGCACGTGACCCATAGGTACATCGAAGATATTTCTTGGGCCTTTAGGGTCTGTTTGGTTGCTGGGTTGGACTGGGTTGGGTTGGGCTGGGTTGGGATGGGTGAATAGTAATCTGTGAGGAGGAAGTACCCTTGTGAATAGTAACCAGGGTTGTGCCAACCCAGTCCAACCCAGCAACCAAACAGGGGTAGTAGAGCTGCAAATCACGTGGTTGGCACATTATACTTTGCTTTTGCATGTTTGCCCTCGATTCTGTTCTGATTTACAAGCACCTCCTGATAGGTGCTTCATCACGTGTGTGGGCGCGTGAAACTCTGGTGTTTTACACATATGTCCTCTGCACTCTTGCATATTACACGAAGCCCTTATATTTTCCAGAAAATTACAAAAAGACCCATGTTTTCAGTATATTAAGTACACAATATTATATACATATTAAATAATATACTAATAATATAAAAATGTAATAAATATATATAAATACCTAGTAATATACTATATATAGTACTAAAATTTGTTTTGAAAATATAAAGTTTTCATATTTTTAATAAATCATATAAAACGCTAAAAATACATAAACATTAAAAATATATAAAAATATTAAAACACCTCTAAAAATCTGTAAAAATAATTTGTAGTATATTTTATTATTTTTTACACATAAAATAAAAATAAATAAAAGTTGAATATTAAATTAATAAAAAATAAAAAAATATGTAAAATTTTCAAAAATTAATAATTAATTTAAGAAAAAACACAAAATTACATACAATAACTTTTGGAAAGGTATTTTTATCTGATTTACAGTAAAAAATAAAAAAACTTTTCTATTTACCAATTTTCACATTCAAAATAGTTTCCTATTTGTATAAAAACATTATTTTCAACTTTAAAAATACTTTCAAAACCCATTAAAATTGTAAAAATTATCTAAAATACATAAAAACAGAAAATAAATGCAAAACATAACAAATTAAAATTAAAATCAAATAAAAATATAAAAATAATACATATATTTCTTTACATAAAGGTACATAAAACAACTAAAAATAATACAAAACAAATAAAACAAATTAAAAATCATTAAAAAAATAAATAAATATCAGAAAACCCTACATCTTAATTCGCTCCACTTTGTACCTTAGTTTCTACAGTTTGCATCCCTGAGTTCGACATTCCAATACTTATCGTTATACCTTTGAGTTTAGGAGTATAAATGAAAATAACAAATGTTCTGCTAAAGTTCGCTCGGTCGATACAACGGTCATTATTTGTTCTCTCTTTTTAGAACATCAGACGGGGTGTGTTTTTTACATGTCTGGTTTGTGGGCCCTCAACATGGGTATAAGTTCGGACCAGGCTTGCAGGCCTAGCAGGATGGACCGATCACATCCCGATCCCCACTTAAAAAATATATGTGCCTACATGCCAAACCAAAGCCGATCCCATGTTTTTTGGGGGCTTGGGTCGGGTTAGGCTATGTGGATGGGGCTTCAGGCTGGGTCGAGCTGGCCTAACCCAATGCCCATCCCTAGTTAAAATACACTTAGCGACATAAATACTATGGTACTGATGAATACCCATTCATCACTCTTTATTCTTTTATTTTAGCTACAAAACCTTTGCCAAACACATGTAGATATATGTAAATATTAATAATTAGCATTCAGCATGCATTGTGTAAAAATAAATAATTAGCATGTTTTTGTGCATAAATAAAAGAATAAAGAAACAAAAGAAAAAGATGAGATATTTAGAATAAATATTGAGCGACCTAATCCCAAGGGAGGGTTCAGCATGGGCCTGACCGCATAAAAACCCAAGTAGAGAGAGATAAGGAAGCTCACACATGTGTACATATACCTATAATTAAATAAAAATATTTTCCTCAAAAATAAAAATAAAAGCGGGTTTGTATTTATGTGTATATATTTGTAAATATAAAATAAAAATAAAAAATGAGAAAATTAAAAAGAAAATAAAATATCTTCACCCTTATCTATGCTCACCATGTACATAGAACCACTCTTCTATTTATTTACCCCTGTAAATAATTAAATAAAAATCCCATAAAAATTGTATATATTCTATATCCCATAATGTTAATAAATGAAATAAAATCATAAAAACAAAAATAAAATAAAAAGAAATAAAATAAAAATCAAAATAAACATTGTACATAGACCATGTATATATGTGTATATAAGTATTTCTTTAACCCTTGTAAATAATTAATAAAAATAAAATAAAAATATCAAATTATTCCAAATTTTATTTTCTAAATAAATAAAATTTAAAATTGGAATAAAAATGTACAAAATAATAAATTAAAAATCAAAATCAAAAATACAAGATTGTAAATACTTATATATAATATACTATATTATACATACCTTATTTTTATTTCAAAAAATTAAATAAAAATCACAAAAAAATAGTTTAAAATAAAAGAAACATTTTTTATGTTTTGAGTTTTGCAAAATTCGGTCATTTACTATTTTATTTTTAATTTCCATATCTTTATTGCATGACCGCACCTGATTGGTCCACGGGGGATGTTGACCCCCCGGTCAACTCCCCCCTGGACCACAACCCCGCGGATCTACGTCTGACCCGCCTTTTCTCCCATTTATTGCGCTCTAATCCGATCATCAAATCACTAAACCCCGAATCCTGATTAAAGAGGAATCAACCGAGATCCACACCCGGTGGTCTTTCCTCGGGGTCCGAGCTCCGATTTCCATGCCCGACCCCATCTTCTCGGACCCCTAGGAGTATTTAGCTTCTGTTCCGCCGCGTATTTCACGCCATCTTTGGCTCTGTCTTTCCATCCCAAGACCTCCACTGCCTTCGCCTGAGTGACAGCGAGCTGAGGGTGGTGTTGCAGTGAGGAGGGAGTGTCCAGCCACTGATCCGGCAGCTCTTCACTGCCGTGCGCCGCCCCTTGAGTAGCGCTCGAGCCTCGGGCATCGACGGCCCTCGAGGAGAGGACCAGGAGCTTCAGAAGCTCTTCCACAGTCGACCTCGACCATCTGGTAAGCTTGATTCGTTCTATCTTTCGCTAATTTCCATTTACGCCCAAATCTATCGTTCGCTGTCATCAGCCGATTCCGACCAGATCCGTCACTATCTCGACCATCGGAGTCGACCGTCACCTTCGCCCTTCTCCCCTGCACATTCTTCACCCATCCACTCAACCCAGTTCGCCCCGGAACTGGGAGTCGAACTCCTTCGCCGTCGCATCGCCGGAGTTCCTCCGCCCCAACGCATAGTTCACCCATTTCGCCCCTAACCGGGTCGAGGCATTTTGCCATCGTCCCAGGAGCTTGTTGCGATACTTTACAGGTCTCGATAGGCCCATCTGAGGGCCTAAGCATCCAGAGGCAGCAGCTCCAGGCAACCGCCATCGCCGGAGCTCCTCAGAGCTCGCCGACCTCATCGGAGAGGTGCATCAGTTGCGGGACATCTTGGCGGAGCCATTCCGCATCTCAGGAGCAGCAGAGGAGGACCACTGCGCGCGTATCGGGCCGGCGAAGTTCGCCGACCACCTGTTCTTCCAGGATCCTTCCCAGCCGTCCATTCAGCCTCGAGCTCCAGTTGCGATCCCAGCCATCCATTTGAGGAGCAGCAGTCCACCGTCGATCCCCTGAGGCTAGATCTGGACCGTCCGTCCAATGAAGGGTTAGCTACAGTGTTTCTCAGCCGTTGATCTTCCACGTGGAAAGCCCTCTACCGTTGGATCAGAGCCGAGGGCCCTTTGTTCAGCCGCAGCGCGTCTCCACCGCACGATCATCCACGTGGCGCGCATCCAGTCCCTCGGATAATAAAAGGGTAAATTACCCTTAGGCCATGTCTCTTTTAGTTTTTAGCATTTAGTCATGTAAATATTTTCTGCAGTTATTTTTATTTTTGGTAAAATTGCATATAAGACCTGTTAGTTTATTTTAATTGCATTTTTACCCCTGTGTATCGTGGACACGTGCTTCGTCACGTGATCTTTTGGTGAAATTGCATATTGTGGCATGTAGTTTATGGTTGTTACTGATTGAAATATATTTTTGGATAATTGCACTTATGCCCTTGTGAATATTTTATTTCGACGTGTGTTGAATATTTGTGGGCCTTTTACAACTTAGCCACTAGACTTTTAGCACATGTTGCTAATAAGTCCAGGGACTTAAGTTATTTGCATATAGGTCCTCAGTGCCCAGCCCACGTGCCGCGCGCGTGGGGAACGTGGTGAAATTGCACGAGGACCCCCTGCATTTCTGAGTTTGTTCCTTTTAGGCCCCCAGAAGATAATTTTATGACAATCAGGTCCATGTGCACTGTGGGCTTTTGATTGTTATAAAAAAAATATCAAAGTTCATCCAAATTGAGTGAAAATTTGACACGTGGCTCCTGCGACTGTGTAGAATTTTCACTAATTTTTGAGAAAATTTTTGAGCCCTTTTATTATTTTTAAAAATTCAAAAACCTTTAGTTTTGTTTCTGTTCAGATTTAAAATTCATAAAAAAAATATAAAACCTTTTCAAAAATTATAAAAAAATAGGCTTTGTGTATTTTTGTGTTTTTGATTTTTTGGCCACTTTTGGTCATTTTTGGAGTTATAAAAGTTATAAAAATTTAAAAACTCTTAAAAACCCATAAAAATTCTAGTAAATCATAGAAAATCCCAAAAATAATAAACTTTTGCTCTGAATTTTCTTTTTTATTTATATTTTTCAAGAAAAATACCTCGAGGCTATTTTAGGACAATTATATACTTTATTTTGGTCCTCCAAGCCTGACTGGACATCCTTCTTCTGTTTTTGAATCATTTCATGATTATAAAATTCTATAAAAATCAGAAAATTCTAAAAAATCATTAAAAATAGTAAAAAAATATATAAATTCTAAAAATATTTTTGTTTGAATTTTTGGACCTTTTTAGAGTAATTAAATAATTGTTGAAATTGCTTGTTTTCCTTGTTTTATTATTTTCTTTATTATTAAAAATTCTAAAAAAATATAAAAATGTTAAAAATCCACCAAAAGTTCTTTGTTTTTATTTTTCTGTATTTTAGACTACTTCGTAGGCCGCAAGGCCATCTCGTGCTCCTAGAGTTCGACCCTGTGAGCTATACCAGGTTAATATCATAGCGAGACCGCTATTTTGATTTTCATCGATTTTTATCCTTATTTGGTGGTCTTAATAATTTTTCTTGATTGAGCTCTGAGTCTCGAGTGACTGAGGTCGCAACGACCTTGGTGACACCTGATTTACCTCAGTTGTTCGGGCGGCTCATCAGAATGGCGCCGTTGCCGGGGAGCACGGCTTAGTAGTCATTTTCTCTTTCTTTTTATCTTGTTTTCTTTTTCGCGACTTTCTGCAGCTTTTTCGTAGTCCGTGGCTTTTCGTAGCTTTTTATTTTTCTTTTATTTTTGTTTTATTTTATTTTTATTCCTTTTCTTTTATTTTTGTTTTTGTTTGTTTGTACTTATTTTTTTATTTTCATTTTTGTATATATACCATGTTTCCTTTTATTTTATTTTATTTTTGTCTTATTTTTATCTGGTTTGGCACTCTTCTGTTTTCTTGCGAGGGTCCGAGGACCGAGGCGGTGACTTTCGAGGAGCCGGCGTAACTGCGACTATCGGAGGCGGCTCCCTTCTACACAGAGCCGCAGGAGAGCGCAAGGAGACAGCCGAGTGTGGGAGCTTAGATTAGAGTAGCTTAGATTTTATTTCCCACATTATTTGGATAATTGTAATAATACATGACAGCAGGACTCTCTCAGCCAGACTTAGACTTTAGGGGTCTGTTTCGCCGAGCACCAGTGTGCTCGGGGGACCCCTCGGTTTTTACACGGCATTTTCGCGGTTTTGATTTCTTTTCTGCTTATTCGGTTCTCGCGGGTTTTCAAGCCCCTAGCCTTAAGATTTTATGCTTGACTGTGACGTAATAAATAGGATCCAAACACCCTAATACATCTGTCTGTACCTATAAATCGGTAATTGGACCAATAATAAAAAGATTAATAAAATAATCGATCCACTACCTTCAAGCCTACGTGTCGCAGCCCACCCTGCCAAGCGCTGCTCCTGAACTCGATTTATTGAGAGGAGGAGGGGTGGACCGAGACCGGACTTTTGGATTGGAGGCTGGTGGTCGACTAGACATTCTTTCGAGTAGAACTGTTGCTTAGGGCTCGGTTTTCCACTTGCACCATTTAGGTAGTTTTATTTCAATCTTTAAATTCTGCGCGGATCAGCATGTAGACTGCTGGAGTCAGGTACGCATCTCTTACTCTGCATGCATCATTGATTTTCTCGCGCATCGGCTTTTTTGACTTCTCCCCCCTGATTTTTGGACTTAATAAACAGGAGAACCAAAAAATTCATTAGGAGATTTTGCTTTTTATTGAAAAATACCTAAAAAAGAAAAACCATAAAATTGGGACTGGTTAACTCTATTGACCCTAAAAGACACTTCACCGAAAAATTTGTCTTGGGGAGAGCAACCCCCTCCTTGTCTGGTTTACTTGTGCGAGAGAGTGACCCGCACACTCGGTAGAGCCATATCCGATATTTTTCTCGACTGATTACCGGCTCTTTCTGTACGGGACAATGGTTGAGAAAATATCGGATTACCCAACAGGTCACGTTAATCGCTCTGCTATCCTGACTTCTCACCTAATAAAATTGACAAGATAATTGACCGAGCCTTCACGGTCTTCAGCTCGTGTTGCGTAGGTGAACTTGGGGTTTGCTTGTGATCATTGTTGTTACCAGATCTCATCCACCCGACTCGCGACATCAAGATGATGGGCAGAAGGTCTCTTAGGCAGCCTCTGGATGCACCGCTTCCCAGCACTTCTGCCTGCTCATCTAGGTTGGTTTGCGAGAGCCGAGACCCGCTCTCCGAACCTGAGTTCGACTCCACCCTGTTCCCCCTCAACCCCCCCTTCTTTCAGTTCCGAGATACCAGTGCCAGAGGAGAAACCATCAGATGATTTATCGACACCTGAGTTTGGGTCTTTTGCTTTTGCAGAGACCATGGCCGGCAGCAGTGATGACCGCACCAGAGGTCCCCAGCATGAGAAAACATTCATTTAGGAGCAGGGTGCGATCAACTCCACCCTGATCGCCTCCCTCGAGACAGTTCAGCAGCAGTTAAGGGATCAGGGAGCTTTCATGATAGAGATGAGGCGTGAGATGGAGCAGTTGAGAGCCGTTTGCGACCAGCGCGAGCCCGTAGACGGGCCGAGGATACCCAATGAGGCAGCAGCAGCCGCAGCAACCGCCGCAGCAGCCGCAGCAGCGAAATCCACCGAGACCGATGCTGGAGTTACAGAACCCCGGATCTACTTTGATGCATCACTGGGTCGTTCTTCTAGCCGTCATGGGGGACTTCAAGTTCCCCCCGAACACTTTGCAGCTTCTCCCCCGGTTCCATAGGCTTGCCATAGAGGAGCCCCATCTCCACCTTCAGGAGTTCTTGATGATCTGCAGCACAGTCCACGACAGACAGGTGGACCAGGATACCATCCGCATGATTGCCTTCCCCTTCTCCTTAGCAAACAGAGCATCCACCTGGCTGAAGCACTTGGGGAAGTTTGTCTACACCTGGGAGCAGCTCCGCACTGAGTACTTGTACAAGTACTATCCACTCGGATGGACGAACACAACTAGAGCCCTGATCAGCAACTTCTCCATGCTCCCCAACGAGCAGTTCCATGAGGCATGAGAGAGGTTCCGTGAGCTGACTGACAGATGCCCGCACCATGACATCTCGAAGCCGAACCTAGTTCAGAGCTTCTTCAGTGGGCTGACACCAGAGCTACAGGGCATGGTGAATGCTTCTTGTGGCGGGTCCTATTTCACCAAGGATCACGATCAGGTCTGGGCCATCTACGAGGAGATGGCAGAGAACTACATGGTGATGTCCCAGACCCGACTGTACACACAGGGATGCCCTCAGCCATAGACCGTGCAGTACCAGAGAATAGCACGGGTTGGCGCCGGTCCTTCCAGTTCATCAGCGGGCAGCAGCACAGGCCGAGTCCACAGTCGCCGACATGAGGATCATCAGCGAGAAGCTGGATCGGATGGAGATCATTGGGAAGAAGCAGTGCCAAGGCATCACGCAGATGGAGCAGATGGCACAGACTCTGAGTGACCTGAAGACACAGCTCATGTGTCTCCAGGAGGCACAGACGGCTTCCCAGCCCCGTCTTCAGGCACGAGGCTATCTGAGCAGCAGCAGCAGCTCGTCCCAGCGCTCCAGCCACCAGCAGCCTAGACAGGTTCACCTTGTACAGGCGGAGCCGTACCAGCAGCCGCAGCCCACTTACCAGTCACTGCCATCTCCGGACACGCAGATGGTGGTATACCAGCCGGATCAGCCTCTGGCAGTACTCCCGCCAGCCCCCTACGAGTCAGAGTCATTGATGGATGTCAACGGGATTTGGTACGACCGACCTCAGTCCGGTATCTGATGAGATCATCCCGGATTCCGTTGGTCGGCCGGAGGTTCCAGTTCCCAGCAACAGCCGTCAGGACAGGGTGGCCAGTACAGCCATCAGAGGGATCACCAGCAGCAGCAACCCCCAGTATATACCCAGCAGCAGCAGCAGCAGTCACAGCAGTATGGTCCTCGTCCCTATCAGCAGGGACATTCTTGTAGGCGTGATCAACCTCATCAGCCGCAGCAGCATCCACAGACATACCCCTCTCACTCACAGCAGCAACAGCCTCACTACCATAGAGGCTACCCATCAGGTTCTCATGGGCCATCCTATGAGAACCCCGCCTTGGATGACATAGCCCGCCTCCTTACAGATCAGCAGGCTACATTCCGATGGGAGATGGATGAGTTCCGCCAGGAGATGCGGGACATCGTGAGAGGGAAGGATGCCATCCCTGCTCAGATAGTGCCCAATCCGAACAACCTCAAGAGAAGTCTGAGCAGGTAGTTTGTACTGAGTATGCCACTCCTAGTGATACATTTGGAGATATGTCTACATATTTGTTTGATACGGATTTTGTCACACTTAGGAGCGGTAGGATGCCAGCAGGTGGCGCCTCGTCTGAGCGACACCACGAGGATACTTCCAGAGCGCCCGACGAGGAGGAGAGCGGTGTTGATGCCGCTAGAGATGATGACGGTGGTACTGATGCCACCACGGATGCTGATCCCACCAGCGGTACTGAGGCCGCCATTTCACCAGTTGGAGGAGGTGGTACTGACGCCACCCATGTTGCCGAGCCAAAGCATGGTACTGAGGCCGTGAGTCTACCAGCTGAGGGTGGTGCTGATGCCACCATTTTCACTTCTGAGAGTCCTGTAGTTTTTCCTTCTGTTGATGTATCTCAGGACATTTCTGGCAATAAAGGAAAGGGTTTATTTTCTTCTGGTCCACCTGTGGTGCTTGATGTATGTGTGGATCCTGCCGTCGAGCAGTCTAGACCCTCTCCTAGTCCTTCATCTGAGAAGGACCCTGTGATCCCCTTCCCTAGAGCTCTTCAGATGGGAAAGGGGAAGAAAATAGAAAACCCAAAAAAGAGGCAGCAGGAACAGTTCAGCCATCAGATGATAGACCGTTTTCACATACAACTGACTATTCAGGAGGCTTTGCAGCACATCCCTCTACTCTAGCGTTCACTCAGAGACAGGACCACAATTAGGAGGAAGAGGAGGAACCACCAGTCAAGGATCCATGTGCTGACCAGAGCTACCTGTTTCGCGATCCAGAACAGTCTACCGGCCAAGAGGCGAGACTCAGGAGCCCCATATGTCAGATGCCATATCAGAAAGCAGAGGTTCGACCGTACCCTATTAGACAGCGGTTCATCGATCAACCTACTTCCGGCAGCCCTTCTCGACCGCTTCGAGTTGGGCACTCTTCGACAGAACAGGACAGTCCTTCAGTTTGTTGATCGATCTGTCAAGAGGCCGAAGGGGTTGCTTAGGGACGTTGTCGTCACGATTCAGGGCATGCAATTCCCTGTGGACTTCGTAGTATTGGATATGGAGATCCCTGAGTCAGTGACCGATACCCCCATCATTCTCAGTCGCTCGTTCTTGGCCACAGCCAAGGCAGTGACCGACCACGATAGCGGGAAGGTATACTTTCGCATCGAGGGCGAAAGTGTACAAATAGAGACGGTCGAGGACAGCTGAGCTAGAGATACAGCATGCTCAGAGACTACTTCCGATACAGAGCAGATGACAGATGTCGGGCCAGACATCCACCAGGACTGCGACTTTGTGATTACAGATGATGAGGCAGTATGGGCAGATCCAGATGCACAGGCCATCCTCTCACCTTCAGAGTCCGCTGATGCAGAGACGCCAACAGAGGAGACCTTGGAGAGCGCATTCCTGGTCCAGGACACTTTTGAGGCAGCAGAGCCGGTTCTCGACCGTGAGACAGATTTGTTTTGTGATGATGGTAGTACTGAGGCCACCTTGGATGATACAGATCCCTCGAAGTCAGATTTTGACTGGGAAGAGTTTGAGGATTTTATTCCAGATCTGACTTCTACTGAGCCTGCAGCTAGGGAGGAGGTAGATGCCGAGCAGAGCAGAGACAGTCCATCAGAGCAGCCTTCTTCAGTTTCAGAGTGTGATAGAGAGTTCAGTTCTCCCATGCGGATTTGGCAGCCTTCAAGCAGAGTTTTCAGAGGCCAGATCCACCAGCACCCAGTTGTCCAGAGCTGAAGCCACTCCCTGCGTCGCTGAAGTATAGGTTCCTTGTGGGTAAGCATGAGATGTACCCAGTCATTATCTCCGCTGATTTGACTGGAGAGCAGGAATCCCGTCTGATGGGGTTCTTGAAAAGAACCGCAAGGCGATAGGATGGAGCGTAGCAGATCTCCAGGGGATAAGTCCGGCCCTGTGCTCCCACCATATCTATCTCGAGGATGAGGCGAAGCCGTCGCGTGAGTTCCAGCAGGGGCTGAACCCGAATCTGAGAGAGGTTGTCATGAAGGAGATATCGAAATGGTGGAGCACCGATTTTATCTACCCCATCTCTGACTCCAAGTGGGTCAGCCCTTTGCATGTGGTGCCTAAGAAGACGGGCATCACTACAGTAGTCAGCGAGTCTGGAGAGGAGATTGCTACATGGGTACCCACTTCTTGGTGAGTCTGCGTAGATTACAGACGACTCAACCAGGCCACCAAGAAGGATCATTTCCCTCTTCCCTTTATAGATCAGATCATTGAGAGACTGGTAGGGAAGAGCCATTATTGTTTTCTAGATGGGTACTCCGGCTACAACCAGGTGGTCATCGCTCCCGAGGACCAGGAAAAGACTACCTTTACCTGTCCCTTCGGCACATACGCCTTCAGACGCATGCCATTTGGGCTATGCAATGCCACTGCAACTTTTCAGAGATGCATGATGTCGATCTTTTCGGACTTGGTGGGGGAATGCTTGGAGGTCTTCATGGATGATTTCTCGGTCTACGGCGACGGATTCGACTCCTGTCTTGACTGCCTAGACCGAGTCCTTCAGCGATGCATTGAGGTTCACCTTATGCTATCTTGGGAGAAGAGTCACTTCATGGTGACTCAAGGGAAGGTGCTTGGCCATATCATTTCCAACAGGGGCATGGAGGTTGATCCGGCCAAGGTAGATGTCATTAGAAAACTCGCACCGTCGTCCAATTTGCGGCAGTTATGGTCTTTCTTTGGGTACGTCGGTTTCTACCGGCGATTCATTCATGATTTCAGTAGGATTGCCCAACCGTTGACTGACCTGCTGACGAAAGACACCGAGTTCCTTGTCGATGACAAGTGTCTTTCGTCGTTTGAGACTCTCAAGCGATGTGTTGTTGAGGCTCCTGTTCTCCAGCCACCTAATTGGTCTCTCCCATTCGAGATCATGACGGATGCCTCTGATTTTGCTATGGGGGCCGTGCTGCGACAGAGGAAGGATGGAGTTCCATTTGCCATTCACTACGCTAGCCGCACATTGGATTCCGCGCAGCAGAACTACACAGCCACTGAGAAGGAAATGCTAGCCGTGGTTTTTGCCCTAGATAAGTTCAGATCATACATTGTTGGATCTAGAGTGACCTTGTACACTGATCATACCGCCATCAAGTACCTCATGGCAAAGAAGGATGCCAAGGCCAGGTTGACTAGATGGATCCTTTTACTCCAGGAGTTCTACATAGAGATTAAGGATAAGCCTGGAGTTAAGAATGTGGTGGCAGATCATCTCTCCCGATTAGAGCATCTTGAGTATTCTGAGCAGACTGATCCTATTTGTGAGACCTTCCCAGATGAGGCGATCCTTGCTATTGCCTCTCTCCTGTGGTATGCCAATATTGTGAACTTTCTTGTTGCTAAGAAAGTTCCACAAGATTGGTCCAGGCAGAGGCTTGAGACCTTCCTCGCGAAGACCAAGTCTTACCACTGAGAGGATCCCATCCTTTACCACGAAGGAGGGGATAGCGTCTGGCGTAGGTGCATTCCTCAGGAGGAGCACCATAGCGTCCTCACTTACTGCCACAAGATTGAGGCAGGAGGACATCACTCTGGGAGGAGAACGGCACAGAAAGTGCTCCAATCTGGCCTATGGTGGCCTACCCTCTTCAAGGACTCTGATGAGTTCGTGAAGAGGTGTACTGACTGTCAGAGGATGGGCGCTTGTGGACAGCGTAATATGATGCTGATGCAACCCATTCACTTCTGTGAGGTTTTTGACGCATGGGACATCGATTTCATGGGTCCATTCCCTAAGAGTCAGGGATTCGAGTACATTCTATTGGCTGGTGATTATGTGAGTCGTTGGGTTGAGGCCATCCCCGCCCGAACCGCAGATGTCAGGACTGTTTGCAGATTTTTAAGGAAGCATATCATTACACGGTTCGGGGTACCTCGAGTGTTGATATCTGACGGGGGGTCTCATTTCGTCAACGACCAGGTGAAGGCCCTTGCTAGCGAGTTCGGCATAGACCATCGAGATACCACTCCATACCATCCACAGACGAATGGTCTAGCCGAGGTGTCGAACAGGGAGATCAAGACTATATTGCATAAAGTCGCCCGCCCTGACCGAAAGGATTAGTCACAGCTTTTGGACTCGGTCTTGTGGGCATATAGGACGTCTTTCAAGACACCTTTGGGTACGTCTCTCTTTTGCCTCGTTTATGGCAAGCCGTGCCATCTACCTGTTGAGTTGAGACACAGGTCACTTTGGGCAGTCACAGATATACTTTCGGATCCAGATAGTGTAGGAGACCAGAGGAGGGCAGAGTTAGCAACCCTGGAGGAGCTTCGTGATACTGCCTTCTCAAACAGCCTACAGTACAAGGAGAGAGTGAAGGAGTGGCATGATTCTCATATCAGCCACAAGCATTTTGAGACAGGACAGAGAGTATGGTTGTTTGATGCTAGGCTTCGTCTATTTCCAAGGAAGCTACAGAGCAGATGGAAGGGACCGTATCTAGTGAGAAAGGTACACGACAATGGGAGTATCGACATATCTGAGTTGTCTTTTGAGAGTACCTTTCGAGTGAACGGCCAGTGGCTCAAGCCATTTCTAGATCATGAGTCGCGGGTCGTTGATGTTGCCCCTATTCATTTTGCGTGAGATGCGGTCTCTTGACTCACATCTATTGCATCTCACGTCTGATTATCACTGTTCTTCCGACATGAATAGATCCAGTTGTCCATATCATTCCATTCTTTAGTCCCACATCCCTTTCTTCATCTTTTGATTATGCTATACTTAGGGTGTACTTTACCCTAAGTATAGGGGGATGTAGGACTCTCGGGTATTTCTTTTGATTCTTTCTACCCCTGTTTTTGCTGCCTATACTTAGGGATATTTTACCCTAAGTGTGGGGGGGTAGACCCTTTACATTCTTCACTAGGTTTTCCCTTAGTGTACAGCCTGCTATACCTAGGAATAGTTGATCTTAAGTATAGGGGGAAAAGCCGAGATCCTCTTGATTTTCTATTCTTTCATTCGTCTTTGTATATAGCCTTCCTTTTCACTTCCCTATACTAAGCACGAGTTATATCTTCTTCATCACTCTTGACTCTGAGGACATCGTTCGAGCTAAGTATAGGGGGTGTGTATATATTTCATATATACTTTAGCCATAACTCGTACTTTGTGTGAGTGTGTTAATAAATAAAATGGCTAAAAACCCAAAAATCCATAAAAATTAAAAAATGTTCCCTGTAAATAATCATTCTTTTATTGTACATACATAGCTAGTGTACAAATTATTTTTATAAAAATGTTTTAAAAACTTTTTGTGTAAAGATTGTGTAAATATGTGCATATCAAAATTATGTATATAGTACAAAATTTTTCCAAAATATTTTGAAAATCAAAAGTTTGCAAAAACCTTGTGTAAATTTGTGTAAATATTTTGCAAAACTCGCATTCATGCATACATCCATGATTTCAAAACATTTTTCAAAAATTTTGCATTTGTGTAAATATTGTGTAAATAGCATCTTTGTATATACTTGTATAGTTTTTCCTGGATAATAATTGACATTTAAACTAGCCTGGAATTAAATTGGTAAATGGAGCTTGATTAAGATCTTAATCCACCTAATTATAAGAGGAACCTTATAGGGCTTAGGGTTAAGGCTTTTCAGGTCCATGGTAACTTAATTCTTTGAGTCCACTAGGCTATGATCACATGTCATCTCAATGAGCCTAAGTAGAGCATTTAACAACACACACATGACTCATATAGACAATGGCTTGACTTGGACCCACACTTAGCACCGAGCTCTCTACGGATGAGGTGGTGAGGAGGCAGTCTTCCTTGACTTGGGGTAGCATATGAGGGTAGTACTTCTAGGCGGAACCTCTCTTCTTCTTTTAGTGAAGGAAGTGCATCTCAACTCGGTCTGATTGCCATGAGGTCTAACGACAGGAGTTGTGGGTTACAATAATGCTTCAAAAGAGGGATAGTCTACTGGCTCAAGAGGAAAAACTCCTTATGTACATATGTTGCACATTGTATATGTTGTATAAATGCACTTGAAAAAAATGCAAAAAGAAAATAACTCCAAAAAAGTGGTGGGTCTGATAGAAAATGATAATCCCACCGGAGTATGTATATAGTGCAATAAGAAAAGCTTGAGACTTATGGTTCCATCTTATGTAGCTTGCAGCAGGGAGACGTAGCTACAATGGTTGAGCTCCCAAGGATACATGGCTACACTGGCCATGGTCCATTCTCTTCTTCCCCCTCTTCTTGAGCCGGTTGAACTTGAACTTAGAAGGGAATACCCCGCTCCTCAAGGAAAGAGTGGCCAGACTAGGGTCATAGAGTTACCTTGTTAGGAAGGGTTGTCAAGTTACTACTTCTGAGGTGGAGAGCTAGACCTCACTTACACAGTACAAGAAAGACTCATAGTCTTCAGGGTTTGTGTATGTAGACTTGTTCTGATCTGGATTGTTAAGGAGTCTTGATTATAGATTAGTGGATCTTAGAGGCTGTTGAGTTTTAAACTTAAGTCCAAATAAGATTCCGACACATTAATAATCCAAAGATCTGGTCGAGCTCCATATTTCAATTTAATGAAGGCAAGTTTAATTATCAGCATTAATCCATGCATTTTCTCCTCTTTTTCTTTTCCTTTTTCTTTTTCACTTCTTTTTCAAATAAGTGTTTGCTAAGGGACTAGCAAAGTTAAGTATAGGGGGGTGATGAGTACCCATTCATCACTCTTTATTCTTTTATTTTAGCTACAAAACCTTTGCCAAACACATGTAGATATATGTAAATATTAATAATTAGCATTCAGCATGCATTGTGTAAAAATAAATAATTAGCATGTTTTTGTGCATAAATAAAAGAATAAAGAAACAAAAGAAAAAGAGGGAGATATTTAGAATAAATATTGAGCGACCTAATCCCAAGGGAGGGCTCAGCATGGGCCTGACCGCATAAAAACCCAAGTAGAGAGAGATAAGGAAGCTCACACATGTGTACATATACATGTAATTAAATAAAAATATTTTCCTCAAAAATAAAAATAAAAGTGGGTTTGTATTTTTGTGTATATATTTGTAAATATAAAATTAAAATGAAAATGAGAAAATTGAAAAGAAAATAAAATCCCTTCACCCTTGTTATGCTCACCATGTACATAGAACCACTCTTCTATTTATTTACCCCTGTAAATAATTAAATAAAAATCCCATAAAAATTATATATATTCTATATCTCATAATGTAAATAAATGAAATAAAAATCATAAAAACAAAAATAAAATAAAAAGAAATAAAATAAAAATCAAAATAAACATTATACATAGACCATGTATATATGTGTATATAAGTATTTCTTTAACCCTTGTAAATAATTAATAAAAATAAAATAAAAATACCAAATTATTCCAAATTTTATTTTCTAAATAAATAAAATTTAAAATTGGAATAAAATTTACAAAAATAAATAATTAAAAATCAAAATCAAAAATACAATATTGTAAATACCTGTATATAATATACTATATTATACATATCTTATTTTTATTTCAAAAAATTAAATAAAAATCATAAAAAAATAGTTTAAAGAAAAAGAAACATTTTCATGTTTTGAGTTTTACAAAATTCGGCCATTTACTATTTTATTTTTAATTTCCAAATCTTTATTGCATGGCCGCACCTGATTGGTCCACGGGGGATGTTGACCCCCCGGTCAACTCCCCCCCTGGACCACAACCCCGCGGATCTGCGCCCGACCTGCCTTTCTCCCATTTATTGCGCTCTGATCCGATCATCAAATCACTAAACCATGGGTCCTGATTAAAGAGGAATCAACCGAGATCCACGCCCGGTGGTCTTTCCTCGGGGTCTGAGCTCCGATTTCCATGCCCGACCCAATCTTCTCGGACCCCTAGGAGTATTTAGCTTCTACCCCGCCGTGCATTTCACGCCATCTTTGGCTTCGCCTTTCCATCCCAGGACCTCCACTGCCTTCGCCTGAGTGACAGCGAGCTGAGGGTGGTGTTGCAGTGAGGAGGGAGTGTCCAGCCACTGATCCGACAACTCTTCACTGTCGTGCGCCGCCCCTTGAGTAGCGCTCGAGCCTCGGGCATCGACGACCCTCGAGGCGAGGACCAGGAGCTTCAGAATCTCTTCCACAGTCGACCTCGACCATTTGGTAAGCTTGATTCGTTCTATCTTTCGCTAATTTCTATTTACGCCCAAATCTATCGTTCGCCGTCATCAGGCGATTCCGACCAGATCCGTCACTATCTCGACCATCGGAGTCGACCCTCACCTTCGCCCTTCTCCCCTGCACGTTCTTCACCCATCCACTCAACCCAGTTCGCCCCGGAACTGGGAGTCGAACTCCTTCGTCGTCGCATCGCCGGAGTTCCTCCGCCCCGACGCATAGTTCACCCATTTCGCCCCTAACCGGGTCGAGGCATTTTGCCCTCGACCCAGGAGCTTGTTGCGATACTTTGCAGGTCTCGATAGGCCTATCTGAGGGCCTAAGCATCCAGAGGCAGCAGCTCCAGGCAACAACCGTCGCCAGAGCTCCTCGGAGCTCGCCTGCCTCATCGGAGAGGTGCATCAGCTGCAGGACATCTTGGCAGAGCCATTCCGCATCTCAGGAGCAGCAGAGGAGGACCACTGTGCGCGTATCAGGCCGACGAAGTTCGTCAGCCACTTATTCTTCCAGGATCCTTCCCAGCCGTCCATTCAGCCTCGAGCTCCAGTTGCGATCCCAGCCGTCCATTTGAGGAGCAGCAGTCCACCATCGATCCCCTGAGGCTAGATCTGGACCGTCCGTCCAATGAAGGGTTAGCTACAACGTTTCTCAGCTGTTGATCTTCCATGTGGCGAGCCCTCTACCGTTGGATCAGAGCCGAGGGCCCTTTGTTCAGTTACAGCGCGTCTCCACCGCACGATCATCCACGTGGCGCGCATCCAATCCCTCGGATAATAAAAGGGTAAATTACCCTAAGGCCCTGTCTCTTTTAGTTTTTAGCATTTAGTCCTGTAAATATTTTCTGCAGTTATTTTTATTTTGGTAAAATTGCATAGAGGACCTGTTAGTTTATTTTAATTACATTTTTACCCCTGTGTATCGTGGACACGTGCTTCGTCACGTGATCTTTTGGTGAAATTGCATATTGTGGCATGTAGTTTATGGTTGTTACTGATTGAAATATATTTTTGGATAATTGCACTTATGCCCCTGTGAATGTTTTATTTCGACATGTATTGAATATTTATGGGCTTTTTACAACTTAGCCCCTGGACTTTTAGCACCTATTGCTAATAAGTCCAGGGACTTAAGTTATTTGCATATAGATCCTCAGTGCCCAGCCCACGTGCCGTGCACGTGGGGAACGTGGTGAAATTGCACGAGGACCCCATGTATTTCTGAGTTTGTTCCTTTTAGGCCCCCAGAAGATACTTTTATGACAATCAGGTCCCTGTGCACTGTGGGTTTTTTATTGTTGTAAATAAGATATCAAAGTTCATCCAAATTGAGTGAAAATTTGACGCGTGGCTCTTGCCACTGTGTAGAATTTTCACTAATTTTTGGGAAAATTTTTGAGCCCTTTTATTATTTTTAAAAATTCAAAAACCTCTATTTTTTTCTGTTCAGATTTAAAATTCATAAAAAATATAAAAACCTTTTCAAAAATTAAAAAAAATTAGGCTTTGTGTATTTTTGTGTTTTTTATTTTCTGGCCAATTTTGGTCATTTTTGAAGTTATAAAAATTATAAAAATTGAAAAACTCTTAAAAATCCATAAAAATTCTTGTAAATCATAGAAAATCAAAAAATAATAAACTTTTGCTCTGATTTTTCCTTTTTGTTTATATTTTTCAAGAAAAATACCTCCAGGCTATTTTAGGACCATTATATATTTTATTTTAGTCCTCCAAGCCTGACTGGACATCATTCTTCTGTTTTTGACTCATTTTATTTTTAAAAAATTCTATAAAATCAGAAAATTCTCAAAAATTCACTAAAACAGTAAAAAAATATAAAAATTCTAAAAATATTTTTGTTTGAATTTTTGGACCTTTTTAGAGTAATTAAATAATTGTTGAAAGTTGCCTGTTTTCCTTGTTTTATTATTTTCTTTATTATTAAAAATTCCAAAAAAATTATAAAAATATTAAAAATCCACCAAAAATTCTTTGTTTTTATTTTTCTATATTTTAGACTACTTCGTAGGCCGCAAGGCCATCTCGTGCTCCTCGAGTTCGACCCTGGGAGCTATACCAGATTAATATCATAGCGAGACCGCTATTTTGACTTTCATCGATTTTTATCCTTATTTGGTGGTCTTAATAATTTTTCTTGATTGAGGTCTGAGTACCGAGTGACTGAGGTCGCAACGACCTTGGTGACACCTGATTTACCTCAGTTGTTCGGGCGGCTCATCAGGTACACACACTCAAGACTAGCACACTTAACTTTAGGTGCCAAAACTTGACATATTTGTCTGACTCTTCGAGTTTTACTCGGGACTTAGCTGGTAATTGTAAGAAATAGATATTTTGCTAAATGGATTGGTCTGATTAAGTACTATACTAACTACGCTCTTAGAGATTTATTAGGTTGGCTCACCCAACCATCGTCACACTCCTCCTGTCTTCCAATGTTGTGTAACAATGTGATCGGACTGCTATGATCACCCTCATGCATGCCTATCGCCGTTAGCACATTGTCGCACATGCTTGACCGCCTGCGCTTCACAACTGTTGGGGCATCGTTGTCCACCACTGCTCGTCGTGCTCGTCCACCACAACCTCTGCCAATGGGATGAGAGGTTGTGCACTTCTCGTTTTAAAAAAAATTAGAAATTTGTGTCGATGTGACATGCATGTTGATGTGCATAGCAGATCCTCTGTTGTATTGCAAAGGTATGTTGTACTGTCGGAGCTGCTCGATCATGATCGAACAGTTCACAAGCAAAGGGCCATCAAACTCGGATTTTATGTGAACCGCTCGATCTTGATTGAGTAGCTCTGGCTCAGTTGTCTCCGTTGATGTGTGGCATCACGTTGGATTTGAGTAGGTTTTAAATTACATTTTGGAGGTATATAAATCATCTCTCTTAAAATTATATATTGAATGTATTTAGTAAAAATAAATATGTGATTAAGGAATATAAAGCTTCTTTAATTTCATATCCAACTAAGGAATTATAATCGAGAACACAAAAGTAAGAAAAAGATCTAATAAGATGTTCTCCCATTCAGAATCGGACAAGGACGGACGGACCTTTCCACAAGCTTGATGGTCGATCCACTTGAGGATCACCATCTCCGTATCTCGATCTCATCCATTCGTCCCCAGCGATCCCTCACGTCCAACATTTGCACCATCTCATCCCAACCTTTCCCTCCACGCGCCATGCATGCATGCGCATTCTCCCCTCCACGTCGCCCCTCCCTATTCCCCCCTCACCCATAAGACCACCTTCGATCCTCCACTACTCCACAAACAGCAGGCAGGAGAGATGGGGTGGAAGAGGAGATGGTGCTCCCTTCTCTGCTCGTCCTTGCTCCTAATCATCTCCTTCTCCTCTGTTCTGGGTCATGAGGAGGAGGGCGGCACTGTTCCCTTGGGGCCTCTGGTAACGAAGGAGCAGAGGAGGAAGGTGGTGTCTACGGACAGTGGGATCGTCACGGCTGTGGATATCGATGATGGCTACATGGGTCCCTACCACCTCAGGTTCATCTCCATGGAGCCCAATTCTCTGTTTCTCCCCGTCCTCCTGCACAGGGACATGGTCTTCTACGTTGGCACAGGTATTCAATGAGCAGTGATACCTCTTCGCTCTTTTATCTCTGACGTATATCTACACTTGGCTTGATTTTGTTGCATGTTGTATTTCCAGGTTTGATTGGATACTTCTTTGGTAATGCAAAAACACTATATATTTGTATGCAATTCATGGTGTCTGATCACTCTGTTAATTGCAATAAAGAGTCGTTGTCCTTCCAAAATGCTAGAAATGATATCAAAAGTGGACAGTGATCGAGTTCTTGCAAACTAATCCTGAAAAATTGACAGTTCTTTTACAGAGATTATGAAATTTGTGAAAGTGGCCTTTCTTTAAAAAATGTATACTAAAAATATGAACAGCATGAAGCTGCTTTAGTACATTAAGCATGTCTTGAGTCGATCGAGTATTATCTTAATAAAAATGGCAGAGCAAATGCATCCTGTCTCAAGTACTGTCATATCATCTTATGGTACCAATATGGAATATTGATTCCACGTTCATTCTAACCTACCTTCTCAAAAAAATATTGGATATATATCCAGCTTCTCACATGACTTCAAATCTCTAGAATAAAAACATTATACAGTTCTTGGCAAAGACTGGAATCTGTAGGAACGATTATTGCAGCAGATAGTGTGGCTGATTACAAGTTATTTATTAATTGCAGGGAGTGGAACAGTTAGTTGGGCCACAGAAGATAAGCGTCACGACATGGATGTAGAGAAAGGCGATGTGTACAGGATTGGCGCAGGATCAATCTTCTTCTTGAGAAGCCATCCTGATCCTATGAGGGAGAAGCTCAGGATCAATGCCATCTTCGGGAATATGCACGAGGATAAACAAGTAAACATGACCCATGTCCAGATAAATATCTTTTTTTCGCTTACAATTTAGTTATTAATCTTCGGGTGATTGCATGATTCAGGAAGCATATATTGAACCATATTCAAATTTAAGTAACTTGATCAGCGGTTTCGATGACAAAATTCTTCAGATGGGCTTTGGTGTAAGTGTTGATCAAATTATTAGAATCGTTTCTTGTTTCCTTTTCTTATTCCAAAACTCAAATATCCATCTGGGGATCTAATTTAATTAAATCAAATATGCCGATCAAGGTTTCCGAGGATGTGATTGAAAGTCTGAAGAGTTCAGAGAAGCCACCACCGATCATACCTTTCACACAGAAGAACGAGACGGAAGCTTCAGACTCGAAGATGGACATCATCCAGCTATTCGCAGGAGGCAGATCTCTCAGTCTTGTAAACAGTAAGAAGAAGCATAAGCCCTTCAACATTCTTAAGGAGAAACCAGATGTTGAGAATTGTTATGGATGGAGCACTGCGGTTACCAAGAAAGTCCTCCACGTATTGAAGGGGTCCAATATTGGAGTATTCATGGTGAATTTAACAAAGGTTGGTGAACACCCATACTTGTGTATAATTACGTGCTTAACTAGTACATACTTGTCTACTTACTCCCAGATGTAAATTGTTGCTTTTTTTAGGGTTCTATGACCGGTCCACATTGGAATCCAATTGCAAGCGAGATCAATGTAGCAGTATATGGTGAAGGGATGGTGCAGATGGTGATTCCAAGCGATGCATCAGGGCATAACAATGTGCCTCAAGGACGGAATATGAGATTTAAAGTGGAAGCAGGTGATACTTTCATTCTACGGAGGTACCATCCGATGGTACATATGTCATTCAACAATGGATCCTTTGTGTTCATGGGATTCACGTCCTCCGCAAAGAAGAACCACCCTCAGTATCTTGCAGGGAGTAGGTCTGTGTTGCAGGTTATGGACAAAGAAATACTAGCTGCATCATTTAATGTTCCAGTTGGGACCATAGATACTTTGTTGGCTGCACAACAGGAGGCCATCATGTTAGATTGCACCTTGTGTGCGGAAGAGCAGGAGATAAAGATGAAAGAAGAGGAAGAGGAGAGGAGAAGAGAGGAGGAGGAGGAGATGGAAGCGAGGAGGAGAAAAGAGGAAAGGAGAAGGCAAAAAGAAGAAGAAGAAGAAGCAAGAAGGAGAGAGGAAGAAAGGAGAAGGCAAGAGGAAGAGGAGAGGAGAAGAGAGGAGGAGGAGGAGATCGAAGCAAGGAGAAGACAAGTGGAACAGAGAAGGAAACAAGAAGAAGAGGAAGAAGCAAGGAGAGAGGAAGAAAAGAGGAGAAGACGAGAAGAAGAGGAGGAAGAGGAGAGGAGGCGAGAGGAGGAAGAGGCTAGAAGGCAAGAAGAAGAGGAGGAGGAAGAGAGGAGAAGGCAAGAAGAAAAGGAGGAGGAAGCAGCTAGGAGGCAGGAGGAAGAGGCTAGAAGGCAAGAGAAGGAAGAGGCTAGAAGGCAAGAGGAGGAGAGGAAAAGGCAAGAAGAAGAGGAGGAGGAAGAGAGGAGAAGGCAAGAGCAGGAGGAAGCGGCAGAAGCTAGGAGGAAAGAGAAGGAGGAGAGGAGGCAAGAAGAAGAGGAAGAGGAGGCTAGAAGACAAGAAGAAGAAGCTAGAAGGCAAGAGGAGGAGGAAGAGGTTAGAAGACAAGAGGAGGAGAGAAGGAAAGAAGAAGAGGAGGAGGATGAGAGGAGAAGGCGAGAGGAGGAATCAACAGAAGCGAGAAGGCAGAAGCAGGAGAGGAGGTGGCAAGAAGAGGAAGAAGAGGAAGAGGAGGCTAGAAGACAAGAAGAAGAAGAAGAAGAAGAAGCTAGAAGGCAGAAGGAGGCAAGAAGGAGACAAGAGGAGGCAACTAGAAGACAAGAGGAGGAGGAGGAAGAAGCAACCAGGAGAGAAGAAGAGGAGAGAAGATGGGAAGAGAGCTATGAAGGGGAGGAGGGCTATGAAGTGGATGGAGGAAGAAGAGAGGTGATCCTTCCAAGGAGGGTTTTGAAGGTTTAGTTAATTATAACCGAAGATGGTTGAGGTGTAATAAAAGAGTCAATGTACGTACGTAGCTATGTGTTTGTTCTCCTTTGGATCCATATCATGTATGTTGTTTCCCTTCCTAAAGTTTTCGTCAAAGGACTTCAAATCGTGCTCCAATGGGCGGAGATTAAATCTTCAATTAGTGTTCTACTACATGTCTTCCGAATTTTGCTATTTTGCTCAAATCCGTATCATTTTTTATTCCATCTAATCGTCAAAGATTTACGTCTATTTATATTTTGCGTGTGTGTTTTTCAATGAGGTTAAAAAATTCAATCCATTTCCCTTTTCATTCATATTTATTTTTAAAAAAATGCTGAGCTTGTAAATTTAAGATTGGGGTATTTTTATTAAGCTCATGCATGAGTCACATCTCATATTTGTATTAGCTTTTAATTCAAAATGACGCACAAAATCATAGCTTTTGATTCAAAAATACAATTGTCAAATGCTAAATTACCTAAAATTAAATGTGTTTTATCGTTGTGTTGCTATTTTTGGAACTTACATCGAGTCAAAAATGGAGCTTTTTCTACGGATCCACTCATTAATACAGACATTAACAGTGTGCTCAATTGTTAAAATGGTATAGTTATATTGGGGTTTTCTTTCCCATTTTCAAATCGGTGCTTTTAATTACTATAACAAAAATAACCAAGATTTGATAAAAGACAAATAACTTGAATTTTGTTGGCATATATTCGGATGTTATCTTTTGCTCTTTTAATTTGGAACGAATGTCGAATTTGTTGTTAAAGTTTCTAATTATTAAGATTTATCTCCCTCCTTCACGGGTTTGGTATGGTGTCCTCTTTTCATTTCTTCTTTCATGTTGGCAAAAGTGTTTGCAGAGCTTTGCGAGAAAAGTTAAAGGGAAAAATCAAGGCTCAAAAGTTGCAGAAATATGCCAAACGAGCATTGCGGGATGACCTGTTCTAGTTCATTTTACATAATAGATGTCAATGGCAAAAGATCATGCCAAAAATCAAAAGAGGATGGGAGGTAAGAAATCACGATCGACTTCAGGGTTAATCGCCCCAACTCGATCACCCCATTTGTTTTAAGTGTCTTCAAAGAGGGCATATCAAGCGTTTCTACTTCAGACCAAAACCCTGCCGCCTCACAAAAGCGCAAGCGCAGTACTTCCCTAACAATGATTCGCCAAGCTTTTCCTCGCTGCCCACGCACCCCCCCTCCTCCCCCCACAATGATTCACCGAGCTTTTCCTCACTGCCACGCCCCCCCCCCCCCCCACTACAACAAAAATAAGCTTTTGGTGACTAGACTGTAATGACAATTGGTGGCTTGTGGTGATGAAAATAGCTGTTGGGACAATCATTTCGTCACCACTACTCTATCCCTAAAAGTGGCGTCACTACAATCTGTGGTAACCACAAGACGGTTCCAATGTTTATTGTGACAGTTGTTTCGTCACCAGAGTGTAATGCAAGGAAAGTTGTGGTGACAAAATTGATTAGTCACCACAACTTTAAAGACCTGAAATGATTATTCAAATCATAAATATTTTGCATGTGAAAAATCCCATACAAATCGATATCTCAATATACATATAATGAGTGGGCTAATTTTTTTCTTACATATCAATATATATGAAATGTACACATTCATTTCTATTTACAATGGTGTTTCTCTTGAGTACAAGCATGTGTTGAAAAAAGAAAAGAAAATTACATAAATAAGCAAATAATCACTATCATATCATGCTCTTAATCCTGAAAGATGGTAATATTCTCTGCTCCAATCTGCGAAGAGAAATCCAATCCATTTGCTAGATCATCTGAAGTATGTAAAGTCGCTGCAAGATTATTCCCAAAATACACCAACGTCATGTCTCAGTAATGCTAATCAACCAGAGAAGTCTCCCACACTTTTTTTCGAATCCCTGTGCCACGAAAAGTCGAGTAATAATCTTGTTCCGTAGTTGCTGTCACATTCTGAGGATGTGTGTAGACTATAAAAATTGATGTACTAGAGGGGCTAGCTAATCGAATTTATCTCCTACAAGATTAAAAAAAATCACCAATTATATTCTTAGAAAATAAATAATCACAAACAGAAGGCAACAAGCAAACCTCTCGTAAAACTGATTAAATTCACAAAATGATTCCAAGCTCATTATAAGATATCTAATCATCCAGAGGCTTTTTGCGCATATCGTAACATTTTGATAGAGTTGCATTTTTTCCATATAATATAGTTTTACGAATAGTACATGTATATATTCTTGGTAATGTAATTAATGAATAAATTCCAGTAAGTGTTTAAATGCTTTAGATGTTTTCAGATGTATCTCTTTTAATCTTTGGCTAATTTTTATTTAGATGACTAGTTTCACTAGCAACAAGATGCGTCCATTTGGGGTCACACAAGCACTACTATTCCCTAACCAACAACAAGACCATGCTACAAAATTGAAGAGCAGAAGACATGCAATTATGTGATTCTTACTAGGTCTGTTGTTGGAGGAAAAACAAATCCTCCAATGAATCCAAGGAGGCCACTGAAGAAGGGGAATGTGATGTCCATGAACATTGTGAAGGCTGTGAAACATAAAATAAAATCATTGATAAGTATTTTATGATCAATACTGAAGCACATATAGAAGAAGTACAGAATAGTCTTCACAACCCAGCGTAGCATGATCCTCAAAGGTAGCTTGATCTTGTTCACAAGCACCATCTCGAACATGCCAAACATTAGTTTCACGTAAATAAGCAATCCAACATAAGATGTAGTGTGTGTTTTAAATGTAAGACTTTATTAAATTGCACTATAAACAAGCTAAATTAAAAAAGCATGTGCTCTTGTGTGGATTGAACAAAAGTTTCCAATGTATGAAATAAAAAAGTTAAGGCAATCAAAACATTAGATGTAGTGGACTTACCAAATACTTCAGCCGAGCACCAGATGTGACAATCGTGGAGACATACTCGATAGTATTTGTTATATTGTTTATGTATCATCTCAAGCACTTGAGAATTGGAGAGCGACTGATTTGTATTCAACATGAATAACGATGTAAACTTAATATATTACCAACTTTGTAACAAGCTACATATATAAATGTTGATTTTGAAAAAGAAAATGTTCATTACATAATAGTTGTATAAGAAATGAATTATACATGTGCAGCTCACCAGAAAATAGAGAATAAGATACATTATATACGACACAATATTTAATTCCTTGATTTTGTTGCCTATCCTAGACAGGGCTTTCTTAAATCCACCAACAACGACGAAAATGAGCACACAATTTCCATGTGATATATGATTTCCATGATTATGCATAATATAGTAGGAAAGTGAGAACTTGGTACCTGAAAATGGAGTACACAATTTCCATGTGTCCATCACGTGCAATATGAACCTCTTAAATGCATATAAAGAAAAGGAGATACAAAAGACAATTCATATGAATCAATCTATTGCTCTCGTGAATTCCATAAACTCAGTAGCCTCTTGACTGGATTGAACAATGATAGAGGATAAAAACTGTCAACTGCACCCACTCCAGTTGCATGCAAATAGGCTACAAAAATCGAAAAAAATTGTTACATGGTAATAACAAATGGGAAAAATAGAGTTTTTTATAAACAGAAAGTGGTGTTCCGTGTTCATTTGAAATGGTAAGAGTTGTCCAATCTTGCCTCTTTCTTAAATGATACGAAACTAATGACTTCTAATAAGAAACACTCCAGCAACTCCAATTCCATTTAAATGATCAGAGTATATATTGAAAGAATTACTGATTTTTTATATACAATCATACGCAAAAAGTTTTTGCCTTAATCAAATAATGTGCTAGAAAGAGCATCCTTCCCCATCAAACCTTTTGCCTTGCTGCTTGCCCCTTTAATTAGATTGCCTTCCTACAAACATCTGTAGAACTCTAATTGAAGATCATGCCGTAGGAACGTGGTGCCTTGCTGCTCATGCCGTAGGAAAGTGAGGCCTTCCTCATGGCACGATGTGAACATAATCCCAAGTAATTATTACTCGAGAAGATCAATAACACCAACCTTGTTATCCAACTCCACCTTGACATTTGGTGCAGTCATTGCATGAGCCTTGTCCTAGTAATTGAAATAACTACCAGAGAGTACCTCTCCAATCTGTTCATATTTATCCAATAATATCTTTGGGTTCTTAAAGGAACTATAACATATCACTATGTTATTTCAAGTTAATACAAATGTGTCCAATAGTTTGACTCCCAAATTGACAGAAAAAACAAATTCGACTAATAATATGTTAAAAGCTTGCCAAACCTTTTAGAAGGATTGGCCTATTGGGCTTGTAGTGTGCATTAATCATGCAAGGAGCATAATCAGATGATAATCAATGCATTTTGAAATAAGAAAATGTTTCATACTTGAATAGCTTGAAAAGCCACTGAAAGATTGTACCCATCAAACTTTACCCAATTAGATATTTGATTAATAAATATGATCTAAAGAACATAAGAAACCATCATCCTAGTTGAATTCCATTGTTGGGAGTTCACTTACGGAAGTTCACTTGGTACACGAGATACACTGTAATAACCCAAACTTAAATTATAAAGAGAATGATATTCCAAAGCAGAAGTACATCCTTGAATTCTGAATCACAATACCAGTGAGAGAGCCCTTCCAGTATTTTCTTTATGATTGTATTGATCTTTCAACCATTTGATAATGACAATATCCATCTATGAGAAATAGATTTCCGTGTATAAGTATAATCCATGTTTATGAGACCTGACGACAAAGACATGAAAAATAAGGGGCTGCTAATGGGGATTATGAGCAACTATGCTATTCATATATTGCACCAGCTTTACAACGACAATGAGTTTCCAATGGATGCACATTCAAATGAAAAATGTAATCAAAAGATGCCTACTAAAAACAAAATGAAGATCACCTCTGTGAGTTAGAGCATCGTGAATTTGATAAAGTTTCCAAGGCTGAAGTGGCTCAGGCTTCAACTCTTCATAAACAGAGCAAAAATAGAGATATCTATAGCCATAGAAGGTTTCATTGGAGTGCCTTTGCACATTGCAATTTTCTTCATCGAGCTACCATTGAAGGTATCGACATTACCTGGCATAGTACCTGCTTCATCTTGATCTCCCTTTGAAAACCATTCTCGCATCCATGATGTATGTCCCATAGCTTTTATTGCAGAATAGACTGAATTTATTTGTGCATACAACATATTGTCATGGTGTAATTGTGTAACTGGATCCATTGTTGTATGATTAGGCCGGAGAAGTACATAATCCAATGAAACACTACTTGGGCCAGCTTTATAAGAGAAGGATATGCATTTATAATAAATGGAGAATGAAACAGCGCCTGAAAATTCAGAAGGGGTGGATAAGAAGTTGCAAGTATGGAGAGTGAATGCGTTGTTGCGAGATTAACTTGCTTGCATAATTCAAGAGCAACAAGTGCTTGATAAATATATTGCATATAGGACATACTTAGTTGTATATAATATCCATTATGCTCTTTACACCCTCATTCCAATTGTGATGATAAAATCAAAATTGGTGTTTGCAAAAGCTTTTAGATCATCTGGATGAGCATCATACAGATTTACCCTGTTTATATTGATGGATTGGAGGAGAATGGCCACCTGGGAAGGGGATTGGAGATCGATGGCTGCTTTTTGTCCATAATTGATACCAAGTTTGATGCTTATAGCCGCGAGTAATCCATCATGCATGACACTATAGATAATATCAACATACTTTCCATACAGACCCAGAATACATGAACCACAACATATATAATCTTCTTGTTCTGGAGATAGGAAAAGAGAGATTTCGACGTATACAAAGCATGACCAATCTGCATGGGTAATACTATCCTGCATAATGACATAAGTAGAGAAGATATTTGAGAAGGTTTCTTATATATTATTAGAAACAAAGAGGGGGGAGGTACTAATGATTAATGTTGTGGAGAGCATCTCATGTTGGTGGTTACTTCATGTTTAAATAATAGCAAGCGTAAAAAAATTAGATTTCAAACTCAAAAAATGTACATACCAACAAACTCATATCCCTAAAATTAAAAGTTGAAATCAAAACCTATGTTTACATATAGAAAACGATTGACACAATAGACTAATGTTAAAAGGAAACTCGGAGAGGAAAAAAGATAAAAATGAAAAGCGGAAGAACTCAACCAAGGGTTGAATACCAAGGGTTGATAAAGAGATCGTAGCTTTCCATGTTAAAATTGTGGTTTGATCAATTTTATGTCTTGGCACATCAAATAGGAGCTAAGGGCAATCATCACCGACATCACACGAGGATCGTCAGAATGGAAAACACGTCCCTTGCGATGACAACAACCACGTTATTACAGGGAACACTACAAAAACCACTAAGTCCATGGGGGAAACCACATTCTCCATTGCAAAAGACATACAATAAAAGCACACGATGATTGATGACCAAAACTCCTAAGATCAAACAAACCCTACAATCTGACAATGATAGACGAAACACATGCATATCTAGTGGTGATCAATTTCCTGCTCGTACATTGTCTCCGTCATAGTCCAAAGCCTTCATGCTTCGCCCGTTGCGTAGAGCCCTCGTCCTCTACTCATCAACCTCAGCCCATTGATCATCCCTCCCCCAACAACCTCGCATGCCTTTCTTCGCCTCGCATGCCTTTCTTCGCCTTCGATACGACCCAGTGCCCTCGCCCAACGTCGATGCGACCACCCGATGCCCATCACCGACACGATCCACTCGACTCCCACCGCTGGTGCGATCCCCCTCACACCCATTGCCGGCGCAATCACCCCAATGCCCACGGCGGTGGGATCCACCCTTCAAGTTTCGTTCTAGACCTAGACCCATTTCATCCGCCTCCGAGAGAAAAAATGAGGGAAGTGTTTCGATAGTGAACATCACGATGATTTTATATGTTGTTTTTTTAAAAACATCCCTAGATTTTTTTTGGTGGGAGAGGGATCTCTTCGATATATGGTCAAAAAGCATGGGTTCGCATGATATTTTATTCTGTTGGGACAAAAATTTAGTCATCATAACATTCCATTATTACAATTCCGTCACCACATCCCATTTTTCTTGTAGTGCCCCCCCCCTCAAGTGACCCCCTTTCCATGGTTGACACCATCATCTATCCCATATGACACGTAGAATTCTATTTAGAATCCTCAATGGCCAAGAGACAGTTGCTCTGGCATGTTATCGCGGAGTTCTCTATTTATATCCTCTCCCTAAAGTGGGCAAAGAACACTCTCATGGACGATATGGGGGACAATGCTTTCAGTTTTTTTTTTTTGAAAGATCCCCAAGCGATACTTTTGGATTGGCACTTCTCAGAACCATTGGGTGGTTTTGGACCGAATCCTCATATCCCCTCATTGTTGGGAACATTATCCGCTCCCACTTTTTTTTAAAAAAAAGGTGTTGGTTATTATCCAATCCCAAATAGGGGGTGAGGTTGCTGGATAATTATCTCTTTGGGGTCCTATTCCAATAAGACTAGGAGGAGAGAGATGAGACAAGAGTAGTATAAATAAGTCCCCATGCATGGCATTGGGGATCATCACAACTCAAGCATCTATCCCTCTCTTCTCTCTTAGTTCCTTTCTCTACAAGTAAGGAGACCCACGCAAGGCGTGAGGAGTAATCCTCGCACGATATGAAGAGCAGCCCGCATGGGCGTGAAGAGCAGTCCACAGAGGCGTGAGGTGCATCCGCGCGAGGAAGAATCGCGCACGAGGAGAAGCAACGGTATCGTCTTCTCCAAGTACAATGTGACAATTGTCTGATTTTATTCTTGTAACTGAGCCACAGTTTGTTGGACAACAAAACTGAGAAGATATTGTGCCCTCTTATTTTTCCGACCTAGTGGATTTGTTGCGGGTCGCTGATGATTACATATTATGCTGGTACAATACCATACAAATTACATGAAGAATCACATTAATATCTGACAAATACACCTCAATACCACTTAATCCAGATATTATTTATTCTACAAATACAATGGAAAAACCATCTCTAAAATGCACAATTAATTTAAGTGAACAACTTCTCTCCTCTACATTAATTATATAATACCACATTCCAATCATTCAGTTAATCATTGAAATACTTTATGTATCCAAACAAAAATTGCATGTTCATTAAATAAAATATCACATTCAACCACACGCATTTATACATCCAATTTGGCTCTACACATATTGTGTTGGAAAGAAATGAAGAGGGGATTGAAGGTAATATACCATTTCTTTATTGGTTGCACATGTGGCACTACAATTCTCTTTCAACACATTGAGCCTCCCACGTAATGCAATGCATGAATATTCTCTTTATTCTTGTATATCTTCACTCTTGCCCATGCAACTTCTTCATGCATGAATGTATTTATTTCTTTTGTCTTTATGTGCATGAGATGAAGACCCTTCATAAGCCAAAGGATGCATATAGCATCCATAAAAGGAGGAGTCCCCCAAGGCACCAAGGGGCTCGTGACCTCTCCCTCAATGCAACTCTCTCCTTCCGGACACAAGTTCTCTCACCCCCGACTTTTCCTCCTCCTTCCTTTGCACGTACGGCTATCCTCTTCAGCATGCACCACCTTGCGCGGCCACCAGCCTGCGTGTACCTCCTCCGTGCAGTCCGACTCCATCTCCACGTACTCCAGCATGTGCGGACCTCCACCACGCTCGTCTCCATGCCTCCATCTTCACGTCGCCGATATCTCGTGACTCCACCGTCGTCTCCGAAAGCTCCAATAGAGAAGACTTCCTCCCTATCTTTAATTACTTTTAGCGTTTTTTTTCTTAGTTATTTTATGTAAGTTGAATTTGGGAGAAAACAACTCTCTTGTTATAAGATCACCTTGCATTTTTATTACATTAGTATTTTGTTTAAATTGAAGTTGGAAGCATTCTTATTTTGGAAGTCATTCTCAGAGTTCTCTATAATATATGCATTCAAAATTGGAGCACAAAATAAATAGACAAAGCATTCAAAAATTAAATGGCCTGGCAGGGGTATTTTTGCAAATAAAATATCTCTCAGGGGCATACATGCAAAAATCACAATAAAAATACGCGTGTGCTTTTATTTTCAGGACCATTTTGTAATTACAGAAACCCGGCAGGGTTTAGATGCAAAATTCACGCGCCTCACGTGGGTGCTGCACGTGAGGCGCGGAGGGACTAAAGTGTAAATATGGAAACATCAGGGGGTCCAACTGCAATTTTTACAATTTATTTACAACTAAAATTTTTATTTTGGGATTAAACGCTAAATACAAAAAGCAGGGGGGTGAGATGTGAAATTTACCCCCAACTAAGGCGTTCAACCTGCAGCGCTGGAGGCACCACTTATCCACGTGGCAGCCATCGAACGGTCGACATTGATTCGCCGATGAAGGGTGCAGATTAGAAGCTGTTGGCTGATCTGACGGTCGAGGCGTATCTTCATCGAACGGCTCCTGTTGAATCTGGGATGAGCCTCCTGATCTGACGGCGCTGGAGCTCCCTGGAAGAACAGGGAAGGAGCTCGCGCCTGGCGAGCTTCGATCGAGAAGCTCGGGCTCCTCCGGGGCTCTCCGGCGTGTCTGAGGGGTTCTGAAGGTAGCTGGAAGCATCCCGCGTCTACTGATGGCGCTTTCATGGCTCCTAGGGGTCTGAAACGTCTGGTCGAGGTCGATGAAGAAGGGGACCCCCAGGAACCTCTTCCTTGGTCAAGGCAAGCCCAGATGGGCTCTATTCTTCGACATACCTGCATAGGAAGAACCGCGGGCGAGAGAGCTTTCTCCTCGACCCGGGGTTTGAAGCTGCGGTGCAAAAATGAAGGTGGGCGGAGGGGCTCCGGCGAACGGCGGAGGGGAAGCCCTGATTCGCCAAGACCTAGGGTCCTGGGTTGAACAAGTGTGTGCAATAGACGGAGAAGGCGACGAGGAACGAGATGGGATGCTTTGGGCGGTCGGATACAGTCGGGGATACGGTGGAGAAGTCATCGGAGCCAAGCTCCGGCGAACTTCGAATTTTGGTTTTTAAACTACAGGAGTTAACTAAGACCTAATCTAATGACTGGAATGAAAAACTAACATCGAAACTAATTAAAAATGCATAAAAGGTCAGCTCTTATACCTTGGGGCCTCCTGGGAGCAGGGCGGACGTCGGAGCTCCGCCGCGTCAAAATCCTCCTCTCTCCGGCCGATTCTAGGCACCAGCTCACTCCGCCTGTCACGAGGAATGTCCTAGGACTAGAATCAAGGCTTGAGATTGGATAAAAAGTGGCCAGATTCGAGGAAGGAGGCGGAGCTACTTATTTATAGACATTGGCGAGTAGCCTTATTGACCGGCGATTATTGGCTGATCCAATGAGTATCTACATGATCTGAGATTTTGGCGGGCATCATGGATGATTAGGGAGTAATTCTTGTGAAGGAAGCATCTTCGATTGATGGATGGGGTGTCCGGGAAAAAAGGGAGAAGACGGGCGAAGAGACGGGCTGCGTCACACCGAGCGGATGGGGAAGTAGTTGACCGGGCGGTCAATTGTTGACGGCCTGGGATTGGTCCAAGTCATCCGCTAGGAGACAAAATAGGAGACCTGATTAAAAATTGATTTATTTGAGGCCTTAAACGATTTCAATAATTTTTTCTTATAAAATAAAAAATGTGTATTATTTCGTCTAGTATTTATTTATGATTTTTATTGAATTTTTCGAGGTGTTTTATTATAGTTTTATTTGGATAATGTATATATGTATGTATTTACATGTATTTTGATGTATTTTATTTTTAATTTGTTTATTTTCTTTTATTATTTTATTGGTTTATTTTATAAATTTATAATTTATTTTTGTGAGTATAAAGGTATTTTTGTTTGATTTTTATGAGTTTATTTACATTTTTAAATAAATAGGTCTAGGTGTATGTAGGTGTCCTTATAGGTTTTTACCTATGTATTTTGTATACTTAATTTATTAAATATATTTTCTTGATTTTTATTTTAGATTTACATTTTTAATGAATTATGTATAATTTATACATTATTATAAAAATATAAAAGAATAAAAGAATCAAGGAATACAATCCTTTTTATTTATATATAGGTATATAGCATAGGCATTTTGTCTATGAATTTGTTGACTTATTTTATTTGACAAATTAATTTTGGTTTTCTTTAACTTATCTTATGTGTATGCATTATATACATTATTTACAAAATTCTAAAAATATGAATTTATACAAATAATGAATATATTGAATAAAATGAATATTTTAATCAGTCCTATATACAAGGAGGGCCAAAACCTAACTTCTGCATATGGACTCCAAAAATTATGAAACCAATTTTATTAAATAGTTCATGGAATGCTATATACAATTAAAGGTGCGTTTGGGGATTTGGAGTTTTTATTGGCAAGATATGGGTCTGTGAAGTTGAGATTTTGGCTTTTTATTCTGTGTATAAAATGTACACTGGGTATTATTTTTGCACAAACTCAATTTTGTATTTTTATTTACATTATTATCTACAACTTTCATGTACAAAGTTTCGTTATTTGATGAAGAAACAATTATGTACAAAATAGGTGCCAAAAATGCATAAATGAATGAATTAACAAATGAGGTATTTATTGTACACTGGCCCTTATCTCCCCCTACTTTATTCCTTGTCGACCAATGCCATGCTAGCCTTGTCTCGGGGTTTGGGTCATAAAATATTTACAATATTTTATTCCTTTTTCTTTTCTTCTCTTTATTCTATGATTTTGGCATTAAAACCTTATTTATTGTGGAATTAATACAATAAATAATGAATGCTATTGTGTACAAATTGAGGCTATTTACATGAAATTGCTGGGGTTTTTAAGGGCAAAATGATAGAATAAAGATGATGAAATGGAGATTCATCACCCCCCTATACTTGCCTTTGCTAGTCCCTAGCAAATACTTATGCAATAAGTACAAAAAGAACAAAGAATAAGAAGAAAAGAAAAGGCAAAAATAAAGATTTAAAGAATAAATTGAATTGGTCATGATTATTAAACTGATCTGTACAAAATCAAAGTTTGGAGCTCATGTTAGACCTTGGTGTGAAAAATGTGTGTGGAACCTGGTCGGAAACCAAATTTAAAACGCAACAGCCTTCGAGAGTCACAGAACTTGGTTCAAATCACCTCAATAGCCAGGTCAGAACTAGCCTACATCATATGCAAATCCTTATGACTATGAAGCTGACTTGTACGTGTAAGTGATGGTGGCTCTCCCCAACTGAAATGATAAAGAGACTGACTTCTCCAGAATGACAACCCAATGATTCCCTAATCCAACAGCTATTTCCTCGAGGAGCGGGGTATTCCCTTCTAAGTTCAAGTGGCATCCAACTCAAGAGGAGGAGGTAAAGAAAAGAATGGACGGTAGCCAGTGTAGCTACCTATCTTGGGATGCAAGACCAGTGTAGTCAAGTCATCCAGCTGCAGGCTAACAAGGTGTAACTTTGATGCTCAAGCTTGCTTATTTTCTATACAACATATATAAATACTCCGGCAGGCATTTTTATTTTGTTTACAAGCCTATCCACTTTTTTTTGGAGTTTCTCTTTTTTTTTCCTTTCTTCTTTTTTTTTTCAACATATTATTTACAGCAGCATTTACATAAGGACTTTTTCCTCTTGAGCCAGAAGACTATCCCTCTTTTGAAGTATTATTGCAACCCACACTCTCCTGTCGTTAGACCTCATGGCTACTGGACCAGGTTGGGTTGCACTTCCCTCCCTAGACGAGGACGAATGTTTCCATCCGTGTGATTCTCAGACTGGCAAATCCAACCCCCTCACCACTCCAACTGAGTTGAGCCAAGTGAAAGGTGCAAGTGTCCAAGTTAGGTCACGGCCGACAAGAGTCGTGCGTTTGTCTCGAAAAGTTCTAGTTAGTCCACTGAGGTGACTTGAACCCAACCCTTATTTCTCAAAGAATTAAGTCTGAATAGACCTGGAGTACCTTAAACCTAGTTCCCGTAAGGTTCCAGTGCAGTTAGGTGCAGTAAGGTCCAACCAAGCTCCAATCTTCGACTTTATTGGACTAGTTCAATTATCAAGCTCAATCAAAGAAGATGAATGCAATGCAAATGCTATTTACAAATATGCAAAGAATAATGCAATTTTTCAAAGAATTTGAAAACAAAGAGAAGAATTTTTACACAAAGAATTTTTGCAAATAAAATGATTTTGGCACTCAAAGTAGAAAATATGTACAACTATTTACACAGGTGTGCCGCTTTATTTTACAAGAATTAAGAATTTACAATTTAGTTTTTATTTATAGGTATATATGTACACTTATTAAAGAATTGTGCTTATTTTTATTTTTATTTATAATAATAATATATATATTATCTTATTTATTTATTTATTATATGTAACTATTCCCTCAAACTTATTTGACACAAATTTTTTCAAACAATTTTTGAAAACTATAGTCCAAAATAATTTTTACAAACATGTACACACATTTGAAAATCATTTTGCAAAGGTTTTTCAAAATAGTATATATAGATTTTCAAAATATTTTTACAACCATTTTTCAAACCATTTGCAAATCATTTTCAAACATTTTATTTCACACAAAGAAAATAAATTTTACAAACCACACATTTTTACACAGATTGAAAAACATGTAACAAAACGTTTTCAAAATAGTTTTCAATAAATGTTCACAAAGATTTTCACACTATTTTTCAAACATTTTGCAAAAAACATTTTCACCTGATTTATTAATCAGTATATACAAAAGGAATTTGAGGAATAATCACATCTCTTTTTATTAAGGATTTTTAATGAATTTAAAGAATTATTAGCCATTTTTATACGCAAGTACGAGTTCTGTCTTCTCTTTTCTTTCCGACCCCCTATGAGGACATAAGCT